>MU184946.1:6966-41251 GCA_016904865.1 Pissodes strobi
TTTATTTATTTATTTATTTATTTATTTATTTATTTATTTATTTATTATTATATGTTCCTTTTGACAATATAAAATTGTATAGGAATAGTCAATACAAAGAAAAAAGAAACCTAAAGCTAAAAATCTATAACTAAGGCCCTAAAACTAAATAAAACACAGGATAAGCAACCCACAAGAAGCACATCTACTGTTCCAGCGCCATATATTCTTCAATGGAATAAAGACATTTTGACATCAAAAATTCTTTTAACTGGCTTTTAAACCTAATTACACTCTGGTAATTTCCCGTGCCCGGCGGAAGATGGTTGAAAAGCCTTAGACCAATTACATTTGGGGACCTATACATTATCTGGGTTTTATAGGGTGGTATATAGAAATCTTGAGCAATTCGGGTGCTAAATGAATGTAACTGGCCATGCCTTGTATAGTTATTCCTATTTTTAAAAATATGCAGACATGTTTCAAATATGTACAGACCGACAAGTGTTAGGATATTAATCTCTACATGATGTTCTTCGATTGACACCCTCTATACATCTGATTATTCTTTTTTGCTTAATGAACACATCCTTTGATTTCGTTAAATTTCCCCAACAGGACACACCATATCTAAGTATACAGGGTGGTCCTTAAGTAATGGGACACAGAGCAGCAGTAAATTATTCACCTCAAAACATAACGATTTAGCGCAATTTTTATAATCCGAAAATTTATATTAAGAGAGATACAGGGTGTCAAAGTTAAAAAAATTATTTCGAGTTTTTTAGATATTTTCAAAAGTTTACGGAGCATTGAGTTAAAATTTGGAATAGGGGGGTTTTTTGGGGCGGGAAATAATAATCTGGGCTCATTTTTCTTCTATCGGATAGAGGGCGCTACGAGCAGCACTTTTCTCACATTTTAACTGCAATAACTTGTTGTCACTAGGTATAATAAGACTTATCGCTCCTAATTAATAATCTTACGACTTTTTTACGTAAAAAAGGTACTCTTGTCAAATAACGCTAAAGATGATAGTTTTCGAAATATTTGCTATTTTAGTGTAACATGTAAGGTAATACTTCTTATTTTATCATATAACGTTGGTATTTTTAAAATGATTTTGTAAAAGTTTAAACAAAAAAATCGTTTTCTTCTTGTTAAATATTATAAACAAAAGTTTGAAATTTGGTGTTTTATTTACCCGTCAATTATTCAAAAACAACTTGTATTGAAGAATTCTTTCTGCTGGATCTCAAACAACGGACAGGTCATTGAGTATTAAAATAGCAAATATTTCGAAAACTATCAACTTTAGCGTTATTTGACAAGAGTACGTTTTTTACGTAAAAAGGTCGTAAGATTATTAATTAGGAGTGATAAGTCTTATTATACCTAGTGACAACAAGTTCTTGCAGTTCAAATGTAAGAAAAGTGCTGCTCGTAGCGCCCTCTATCCGATAGAAGAAAAATGAGCCCAGATTATTATTTCCCGCCCCAAAAAACCCCCCTACACCAAATTTTAACCCAATGCTCCGTAAACTTTTGAAAATATCTAAAAAACTCGAAATAATTTTTTTAACTTTGACACCCTGTATCTCTCTTAATATAAATTTTCGGATTATAAAAATGGCGCTAAATCGTTATGTTTTGAAGTGAATAATTTACTGCTGCTCTGTGTCCCATTACTTAAGGACCACCCTGTAGAATCAACCTGTGCATGATAAATCATAATTAAATGTTTCTGTTAGTACATTTCTCAAGTTCAACAGTACATAATAAGCTGAGTTTAGTTTTGATATCACATAATCACAGTGTTTTTTCCAGTCCAGACAGGAATTACATGTTCAACATTGTCAATATTCACATTATTTAGTTCAAATTCAGTTCCTTTGTCTTGTGCGAAATCTAACACATTGTGTTTTATCCAAATTAAAATATAAACAACTACTTGCAAACCAACTATACAGTCTAGAGATTGCATCATCTACTTTACATTTCAACAGTTCGTCGGATGAACCTGATGGAGGTATCATCAGCAAACGAAGTTGTCGATACCCCAGGTACAACATGTGGCAATTTATTTACATATAATAAAAACAGCACTGGACCTAAAACAGTGCCCTGAGGAACCCCCATTAAGCATTCTTCAGACCTAGAATTAACTTCTGCCCTACTACCATCATAATGCAAATGGTGAATAGCTACATACTGCCTTCTGTCTGCTAAGAAAGATCGCACCCATTTCAATGCCTGTTTCTTCAATCCATAACAAACTAGTCTTTCTAAAAGTTCAGTTTAGTATGATCAGCACAGTCAAAGGCCCTGCTGAGGTCACAAAAAACCCCAACAGGGCCTTCCCCTGCATCGACCAGTTGTACTATTTCATCATAAAAGGTGTGAATAGCTGAGTTTGTTGATTTATTTGCATGGAAACATGCTGTCTCTCGTTAATCAACTCATTATATTTAATAAACATCAATAATCGATCCAGAAAGCAATATTCAAACAGCTTCGAAAAGGAAGAGCACACAGTTACAGCTCTGTAACTTTGCACTGAATGCACATCATCCCTCTTATGCAGAGGTACAATCTTACCAACCTTCAGGACACTAGGAAACCACGCAGAAAGACAGATTAATTATTAGAAAAAATATGAAAAATAAACTTCTGTATGTAAATTTCAGGTGCCTAAACTTATATGTTTATATTTACATACAAAAATTATCGAAAAACAAAAAACAGAAAGTTGCGTTTCTTTTTCGGATAAGTGCTGCTTTTTACATACCTCATAACCATCATGTAATAATCATTCATGTAATTTAGAAAAATTGTCAATTGATGATGTTATTTATTTAAAACTTCACTTTACCTATTAACCTGATGGAAAACCGGTATAATTTTCCAAAAAATTAATGGGAACATATTACAGGGAAAACAAAAAATTTTCCACACACCACTTTTTCTTGGTATTTTCCCAAGATTTCTTTACATAGGTATTTAGCTAATAAAATGAAGTTTACACATGTGAAATTTATCCTAAGGAATTTAATTTTTTTATTTCGAATATACCTAAAGTATCTAGCAAAGTTAAAACGTTTATATGATCCGCAAAAAACGCACGTATTTTTATATACATGTTGGCAATATTTATAAATTATAACTTTTTTTGAGATCACTGTACCAGTAAGTAATAAACAACAAAACTATATAAATACATAGTATAAGTATTTATTTTTTGTTGTGCAATCGTTTTAGGAGACGCCACTGGTAATCTGGGTCGCCATATGCAAGAACCAATCCGGTCTAATGTCAATATGTATTTTGCTCCTTCCTTCCTATTCTTTATTCATTGGATATTTCAGTTCAGTGAGCCAAGATCAAATCAAATTATGAAAATAATAAAAAAAAAGCCGATTGACAATTGACTTTTAAATGTCATCTTTACCTAAACTACTGATGACTGAACCGATCAAGTGATCCCGGTCCATTTTCGGTTCACTTACAGGTGAGCTGGATCACTTTTTAGGTAGTGGGGGCAAAGTGATATTTTTACAATCGAACACGAATCAGTTCAATAAAGTTCAGTTAGATCGAGCTGAATCGATGTAAAGTAGTGAATCGAATACGGCTCTAGACGACTATAGCCGTATTCGATTGCGACTGGAGATCAGATCAAAATGAACTGAAACTGAACTGATATTTCAGTTCAGTGAGCAAAGGTCAAATGAAATTATGAAAACAATAATTAAAAAAAAAAGCCGATTGACAATTGACATTTAAATGCCATCTTTTACCTGAACTACTGAGCATTATAAGATCCTTTACACAAATAGTGCTCTATATAAAAATCGGACTTTCCTATTGGTCGATCCGCATGGCCCTCCGCTCGCTTCGCTCGCTACGGGGGCTCAAGAAAAGGAAACTAACCAGGTGCTAACCCAAACTAACCCAAGACATACCCAAAATAAAGAAAAAAACTGTTTAGACACATAATCATAAAAAAAATAAAAAATAGCAACGGGGTTCGAACCTCGGCCGTCCAGGTGAGACCCAGCTGTATAAACCTCTACACCAAGAGAGCTCTTGACAGAAACCGATTGCATCACGCAGACATCTCGTAATACGAAACGGATCGACCAATGGGAGGTCGATTTTTACATAGTGCACTATTTGTGTAAAGGATCTTTAAATGCAACTACTGAACCGATCTAAGTGATCCCGGTCCATTTTCGGTTCACTTACAGGTGAGCTGCATTGTTGCCAGGTCGAAAAAATAAAATTCACCAGAAATTGGAATGAAAAATCACCAGATTTGAAAAAAAATCACCAGAAAGTGATTTTTTTAGTTGCATTATTAAAAACGAAGCAATGTGTTTTTGTATATCTTAATTATTAAAGTATCTAATTAAAGATAATCCATTATCAATACATTTTCTGATACTATGGCGTTGGCGAATAAATATCATATTATAAGAAGACAATCTTATAATATCATTGATTCCCTACCCCTACCTGCCAAGAGTACCTACACTAATACAGTTGTATTTGAAGTACTTAAAATGCCCAAATAAAAATTATAAAAAGGCGTGTATTTTTAACAAAACAAATTTTTGAAAAATGTATAAATTACAAATATACTACAGGCTTAATAAGAGTAAATATCGATAAAAATTAATTCAAAAAATATAAAACATAAATACTACTTAAATTCGATAAACAATAAATTATTTAACATTCAACTTACTTATTTAGGTACTTTACACAATCCACCTGCCCTGACGCTGACGCAACAAATATAATGCCTCTTTTTAAACTACCAACTACCTCCTAAGCATACATCAGAAAGAGAAAGAGAGAATACGATCTAATAAAAATATGTCTTTTTCATGGAAATGAACGAGAACGCATTTAGCCGTAGAAAGACACCTCATTATCGACTTTGAAGAATATAGAAATCGGATTACCGGTGCTTTCACTAGATGGCAGACTCAGCATCAAAGTTAGGAAATAGCGCTGTTTGAGTAACGGAAATAAGTAAGTATTTTAAAAATATAATTTTATCACAAAACTGATAATAAGTCGATGAAATTTTAAAATCACCAGAAATTGCCATTTTTTAAAAAGTTATTCACCAGTCACCATATGATTATTCATAAAATCACCAGATCACTGGTGAGCTGGATCACTTCTTAGGTAGTGGGGGCAAAGTGATATTTTTACAATCGAACACGAATCAGTTCAATAAAGTTCATTTAGATCGATCTGAATCGATCCAAAGTAGTGAATCGATAATCGAATACGGCTTAGTATGCCACTTATTTCCGAGAAATGAAGCTAAAGAACAACTTTTCCAAAGAAGCGTTTACGATTCTTGAACTTTTCCTATTTTTCAGGAATATCAAACCGCCACCAATCCAATTATCCGATCCCTTAGGGATATTCCAGGCAACTGAAAAAAAAAAGTGAATTATTTTTTAATGGCTGGCAACACTCAATTGGTCATTGCATTGCAGTCAGTTGGCAGTTGTTGTCATTTCTGAGTTCTGTTCTGTCACTGTCTGTCAGTTCTGTGTTTTTGTTTACTTTACAAATATTTTCCATGGTTTATTTTTTTTCATATTAGAAGTAGTATGAGTGATTCTGACAGCAATAATGAAGAAATAAAGGAAAAAATCGTGTTTAAAATGAAAAAAAGAAAAAATATAAGACAAAAAATCAAGACTGAAGATAGCGACGATGAAGAAACTGTCCAAACTAGGTTAGTTTTTTTTGATTGAAGTATGTTGCCTTTATTCGTAATTAAATTAAAAACTCTCTTTAATTTATGATTATAATATTGTCATGAATTATTACTATTAATTTAACTCCTCAACTACTGTGATTTTTAGTAATAAATTGAAGGAAATGAAAGAAATTCAGAATTTGAGAAAACGTCCCCATGGTGTTAGTGTAATCGGACTAGCTTTAGGCACTAAGGTTTCAGCGGAAGATGAAGTAACAACGGTAGGTGGGTAAAATTTCTCTTAGCTGAAACCAGTTATATAAATTTTTTTTTCGATATATGAAAGCCTCCCTAAACACAAAACTAGAAATTTTTTTCAGCGAAATGCATTATTATCATTTTTCCAACTTTAAAATAACTGAAACCAGTTATATAAAACATAAACACACAGAAAACTTGTTGCGGAAATATATAATTTTTTTATCTTTTAATAGAATATTATAACCTTTAGAATAACAGTTAGTTACACAAATGCATATTTTTGTTTCACATTTCACACATTCTTCTAAACATAAACACACAAAAATATCCTTGCGGAAATTCGTCATTTTCATTTTTTAGAGAAAGCCTTTCTTCACGCAAGTGCGTAGTGGCTTAAACGAGACGAAACTAACCAAAGCTAACCTAATCTAACCAAAGCTCACCCAAACTATTTATTTATTTATTAACGACAATGCCATTTTTCAAAATACATTAATAATAACCACATTTAAAGCACATTCATAAACTAATTTTAAAATATCACAAGAATAATACAAATACTAAAAAATTACACATACACGTCACACAAATAAAAATCACACATTTCAGTAATAAACAATCAGAGTAGTAAATTAACTAAAGCTAACCCAAACTAACTAAAGCTAACCGAAATTGTTTTGCCTAGGCTTGCGTTTTGCGCAATTCTTTCATCACGCGAGTGCATAGTGGCTTAAACGAGATGAAACTAACAAAAGCTAACCCAAACTAATCTAAGCTAACCCAAACTAGCCAAAGCTAACCCAAGCTAACCGAAATTGTTTCGCATAGGCTTGCGTGAAGAAAGGCTTGCACTTCACGCAAGCCTTTCTTCACGCAAGTGCGTAGTGGCTTAAACCAGACGAAACTAACCCAAACTAACCAAAGCTAACCAACAGGTGTGCCCCAAGGACCATACTGGGCCCCATTTTGTTTATAACGTATATAAACTCACTCTTGGGTATGGAACTTGAGGGTGATGCTGTGTCATATGCTGACGACACAGCCTTGAATTCATTGCCAGGGAATATTGATGTCTTTGGACTGACTTTGCAGTCATATAAGCGTGTTGTTAAAGATTTTTGTGATGATTTGTGATTTATATATTTATTTATACTCTTGATATTTTTTGTTAGTTTTAGTTCTAAATATTTTATGCCAAGTTCTGTTGTATGTAATCATAAGAAATGGAATGTGTACAATTTTTACTGCCATTAATAAACCATTATTATTATTATTAAAACATGGGATGAAACTAAACAAAAAGTTGTAATTGGGTTTAATTGTGTTAAAAATTGGCTGGATAGTTTTAAACTTTCATTGAACTTGCAAAAGACAAACTATGTTGCATTTTCCCCAATTAATAAAAACCGACCAGACTTGTGAGAAAACTAAATATCTGGGAATAGTAAGCGATCAACACCTGAAATGGACATATCATATCAACTATGTGGTAACCAAGATAAGAAAACTTGTATACAAATTTTACATCTTAAGAGAAATTCTAAGTGAAAAACTTACTATTTTAATCTACAAAGCTCTACTTGAGTCCTTGTTACGTTATGGGATTACAGCTTGGGGTGGTACCTATAAAACAACCTTAAAACCACTTTAAGTTGTTCCAAATTACGTGCTAAAGGTTATATTCAGAAAAAATAAATTACACCCTACGGAACAACTATATAACGGAAAACTTTTCAATATCCGTCAACTTTTTATTCTATCTGCATGCATATATATGCACAAAAAAGAGAAGTCAGAACTGCATGTTAATCACCAGCATAACACACGCAACAAATCTAATAGAAATGTAACTATGCCAAAGAGTCATAAGACTTGAAACCTCAGATCTTTATGTAGTTTTGCTTCAAAATTCTATAACTTGTTGCCCGTCACTATAAAAAATGTAACTAAAACAAACATAATTTATTTTTAAAAATTAAAAGCTTTTTGATAATATAAGATGAATTATATCACTGTAGAGTTTGTATTGTTGCAAATTTAATGATCCCTTAATTTATTTTTATTTTGTGTTCGATGGTCTCAGGATCTGGGTTGATAGGCTGTGCTTGTCCTAGCAGAGTAATTTAAGAATAGTTGTATATACTTTTAAAAATAAATAGTGCTACTTGTGGCACATGCAGGCATACACCTTATATGCCTATGTGCCTCTTAACAAATTTTGTTTAAATTTAAGAATGCTTTTGTAAATGATCCAAGATTGTAAATAATTGTAACAAAGGTTGATATAAAATAAATAAAAAACCCAAACTAACTCAAAAAATGAAAATGACTTATTTCTGCAAGAACTTTTTTGCAGTATTATGTTTAGAAAAATATTTAGAATGTAAAACAGAAACATGTTTTCATGCAACTGATTTCAGTTATTCTAGAGTCGAAAAAATGAAAATGATGCATTTCCGCAGAATTTTTTTTATGATTTTGTATTTGGGGAAGTTGCTCTTTACTAAATAAACAAATATTTAGGTAGGTTCCTATGCACAATGCAAATTGAAAAGTTCTAATTTCGAATCTAGAATTTTATAAAGTATACTTAGATGTGATGCAAGATTGCAATTAACACGTGAAAAAGAATCCCGAGGGGTAAACCGCTGATAAACACATTTTTCGTATTTTTGACAATACTGCTATTATCGCACTGTATTTTCGATATTTTCCGAAAATACATGGTATTTTCCGAAAATGAATGGTTATTTCTCATATTTTCCTGTATTTTTTTATGTATTTTCCGAGGTAGGTATTTTCTGCCTACTTATGTCTTTTTCGAGAATTAACTCGTTAATACAGTCTGTAGTAATTTTTCGATCACCATATTAAAAGTCATTTGTCTTCGAGACATAGAATTACGAAATTTTATTTGATTTATGATAACTATAGGATTAATAAATACATATAACAAATATATCTTAAATCAACACACATTGGTTGTAACTAAAATATTTTTAAGACTGTTAAGTTTTATTAGTATCTAATTGTGCATCTAATAAACGTTTTCAAATTCAGTAATAAAATTTTAAAATAATGTTTATAAAATTGTTGTAAAATAGTCTTACTAAACATAATTATTAGGTAGATTTATCACCTAGGTTATAAAACTTTTATAAAACTCTTATATTACTTAAAGGTTTTAGAAAATACTCAAATCTGTTTCATAATTATTATCCGCGATGCTATTATAACTTAAGTAATATTCGTATGAAATAATTTTATAAAGTTGGGGCCTTTTCCGTGTTTGTAAGTGTCAGTTATGTTTGTTGTTGCGTTTTATTTTTTTAATTTCTAGTATATTTTGTTTGATTGTGTTACAGCATGTATTTGTATAATTGTTACTTATTTTTGTAATTTTTTTTATGTGTCCTACACATTTTATTGTATTATTATTGGACAAAAAACATGTATCTATCTATCTATAAAAGTTTACAAAACACTTTTAAAATAATACTGTTATATTACAAATTGTTATATGACCATTATAAATGTATTTGTGTTACTTGTTGGGTGGCTAATCAAAATATTTCTTAGAGGTCTGCATGGTTGGACTTCACTTCGGCGACTCGAGTTCAAACCCCGCCGGTTTTTTTTAAATTTTTTTTTACGGTTATATTTCTAAACAGTTTTTTTCTTGATTTTGGATATGTCTTGGGTTAGCACCTGGTTAGTTTCCTTTTCTTGAGCCCCCGTAGCGAGCGGAGAGGCATGCGAAAAATGAATTTAGGCAACCCACATTACTCTGCTAAGAGTTATGGGGCTGCCCCTAGATTCTTGTCAAAATTTCTCCATTTATAAAGTTGACGTTTCTGTGCTATAGCGGCTAGCGCCACGGATTCCACTTTGGCTTTGACATTGCGGACATGCGCCAATCTGTCATTGGCATTTATCAAGCATGTTTACGTTCTAGTAAAATTTCTATATTGCCTCGGTGGTGTAGGGGGCAGGGTGCTTGCGTGTCATTCTTGCGCTGCGGGTTCGATTCCCGTCGGTCGCGACAAATTTTTTGTTTATTATTTTTCATTAATTTACCCTTCTTTTCTTAAATTTGGGTTAGCCTTGGGGTTAGCACTTGGTTAGTTTCCTTTTCTTGACACCCCGTAGCGAGCGAAGCGAGCGGAGGGCCATGCAAAGGCATAATAACATGCTAGCCGCCTGTATTTTAAATGGGCAGGTTCAAGTACCAGTAGAGTTTAACTGAACCATGATTTGAACTTAGAATGGAAAACTAGGCATGAATAAATTTAGATTATAAGCATTGACAGTACAGTTTAAACTTCCCGTGAAAAAATGTGAACCGCGCATGTGGTACAGTCAAAGCCAAAGCAGAGTATAACAAACTAACGCCAAAGTGGAATCCGTGGCGCTAGCCACGCCACCAGTTTTCGGAGGACATAACCCTATAAAATAATAGTTGTTTTTCTGACTTGTGTTTTGGTTTAAAACTACTTATTTTAATTTTTGAAAAATGGACGAAGAATCTATATATCTATATGGTGGATTTGCAATTATTTTGTGTGCAATTGCGGCCAAAATGAGAAGGGGCCAAAGAAGACAAAGGAGATTCAAAGTGAGGTCAATAAACAGGTTTCGAAAAACTTCTAGCAATTACCAGTATTACAAGAAACTGAAAACGTGGGACTTGGACCAATTTTTTAAATTTATAAGGATGACAATTCCAGTTTTTGAAAAATTATTCGGAAAAGTTAAGCCAATAATCAGGAAGCAATCAGATGACTGGTCCATAGTTTCTCTCTTCAACCGCTTTAATTCTGGTTTGGGTTGACGAATTCGGGGCTCTTTTTCTTTTGTTTTACCGGAGGGTTTTCCTGTAATGAACCGTTGAAGACGGTCGGTACTGAGCCTGCCATTGGATTCATCTAACACCATGATGATTTTTTTAATTATTGCCGTTCTACTTTTTACTTTAACTTCTACATAAGGTGAATCAATGGAACAATTACTAATAATTGATGTCGAAAAATCTTTTAAATGTAATGATACAAATTCAGCGGATTCGTCTTCAGATTCATAACAGTAAACATCTTGAGCATTATCTCTGAGTTCTTACTAGGTCTTTTAGTTTCATTTTATTTTGTACATTATTATTGGTCATTGACCTTAATTATTATTATAATGAATAATATTAATAACACCATGAATAATAAATAATTTAAATCGCCAAAAAACACAAGATTAATACACTAACTGTCTAACTGCACAAACAACACAGAAACCTCGAAATGACCTCCACGGAAACATAACCTTATGTAAGCTTCAAACTTCACCCAAAAAAAGAGGAGAGGATAGCTCCCAAGATGCATTCCGTTTATTATTGGTCGAAGCAATTGGACGTTATTATGGTTGTAATATGCACAAGAAGAAGGGGGATTCTTTCAATTCTTTGTGGTAATATGTTTTGAATGGTGGGCAATGGAATATATTCGCGGAAACACGGGCAAGCCGCTGTATATCCACTATAATACGGCTCTTAAAATATTTCACTTCACACATGGCCCTCCGCTGGCTACGGGGGCTCAACAAACAGACACTAACCAAAACTAACCCAAGGCAAGTCCAAAATCAGGAAAAATAAATAAAAAAATGCAGTACAACAACCCAATCTAACATCTTTTCCAACAACGATTCACACAAACAATTATTTACAGGTAGTATTTGTACTTAGATCCGATCGGGGAGCAGCAGTAAGATGCAAGTCAATATTGTGAAAATAGTAAACAAACGCTATAAGTCCCGCCTAATTGTTTCGACCAATAGCAAACGGAATGCATCTTGGGAGCTAGCCGCTAATAAAAAAAGCCGTTGCTGTGTTGCCTCATGTAGTTCCAACGGTATGGACGCTGTTGCCAAACTGCATGTATTGCCAGTATTTTTCGGTATTTTCCTTGTATTTTCGGTATTTTGCTTATATTTTTCGTATTTTCCTTGTATTTTCGGTATTTTCTGTATTTTAATTCTATTTTCAGTATTTTTTTTGTATTTTCATGAATTTTCTTCTTTAACTATTTGTATTTGTTCAGTTTTTTGTATTCTTGTTTTTTTTAGTATTTTTTTCTTGTTTAACATTGTCTCAACTCTCACTATGACTTATGTTGTTTCTTTTTTTTTTTGTTTGTATCTTTTGATTAAGTATTTTGTTTTTTTTTATCTATACTGTTATTGGGCTTAGCCTGTTGTATGGATTATTGTAAATAAATAAATATATTTGTACACAATTTTCGGCAGCGGTTTACCGTTCGAAGAATCCTAAGACCCACACTAACCCCAAAAATTTACATGGTATGTTAACTCGACATAATTCAAAATGTTGAGAGATACATTTATGGGATGTGTAACTAATGGTACATGAAAAAACATTTCCTTTTTTGCTCACCCTACTTTCATTTCACATTCCGTAACTGAAATTAGTCTTTTTTCTTATAATAAATAATCTCATCTACTTAGTCAGTCTTATTAGAGGCCTAATATCAAAAATCATTTCAAAATGTGTTTTACATATAATTTACTGATCGAAGTTTCTTGTAATCAGTAGTTATCTCATTATTTATTTCAAGTTTATTTGCTCTATTGATTTATTGTAATTGTAAACTTCATCTGCTTAGGTAGTTTTCTTCATATTTCATTGAGGTTTTGGAGAAAATGCTGAATGCTGCTGTAGTTATAAATGCAATACATAATAGAACTTTTAGGTATCAAATTTTTGATTAAGTTTTTGTATTTTTATTGGTGTGTAGAAAGACCCATTTAAAGTTGAGACTGGAGGAATGATAAATATGCAAGCCCTGAAATCTGGAAAAATGAAGCAAGTTGATGATGCATATGACACTGGGATTGGTACTCAATTTTCTGTTGAAACAAATAAAAGGGATGAGGTAATTATTACACATAAAACCATGAAAAACCTATGTATGTAAGGATTGTCTATTAATATAAATCATTTTATTGCTTAAAAAGGTACAAAACATGCTTATAAATAGTAGAAGTAGGTAGTAAAAAAATTAAATACAGAATTTAAACATTGCTAAACACAATATATAAAAAATATGCAACTCTGGATATTGTGCTAAGCATAGTTCGATCAACTGAGTAAAATGCACATCATAGGAATGATTTGCACAGAGAAATATTTCAAGCAAAACATGTTGCGCTCAATTCACATGTTCTATCTGATTTAAAATATGTCAGTTTTATTGCCAATTTTAAAAATTCAGGATGAAGAAATGATGAAATACATTGAAGAAGAGTTGTCCAAGAGGAAAGGCAAAACAGAAAAGGAAGAACAGAATAGCTTGATTAAGAAAAGTTCTTACTTGAGCCCTGAAGAAGCAGCTCTCCAAGCGGTTCCTGAGCATCTGAGGGAGTCGTCAGCTAAAAGGTAATAAGCTAATAAGTTTTTAACCTTAAAAATGAAATGTGCTCATTGTGCTATCTATCTTTTTTAGATCTGAAGAAATGTTATCAAACCAAATGCTGAGTGGTATTCCTGAGGTGGACTTGGGAATTGAAGCAAAAATCAAAAACATTGAAGCCACTGAAGAGGCAAAATTGAGGCTGCTCTGGGAAAAACAGAATAAAAAAGATGGTCCTTCCCAGTTTGTGCCTACTAATATGGCAGTTAATTTTGTGCAGCATAATAGATGTAAGTAACACAAATTTTTATAAAATAATCTTTCAATATATAAAGGAGATCTGGATATTTAGACCTGATTAATTCACAGCGACCACTTGAAATTGACTTTAAGCGTATCTGCTAGAAAGCAAAAACTAGGGTAAAAATACCATAGTAGCGTACAATCTCATTTAAATTAATAACTCACTAAACCTTATTTAAAATAATATTAAATAGTCTTGTCTGTGATTATTTCGAATACAAAACCGTAGTTTCCAGCTTAATCACGGAAACTAATCACATGCACATGACTACTATTGTCAAATGAAAACTGTATAGTGTAGAAAGGTAAATAGTATTTTATACAGATCCTAGGGGACTGATCATTGGGTTTTAAGTTTCACAGTGAGCAAGGTGCCTACATATCCAAATATCCCAGTTGAAACTCAGATGTAGTCTTTGCCCTAAAGAAGGCAAGTGGGAAGTACCGGGAGGTTTTTGGAACTAACGTACTTCTCGTATTTCCTAATAAATAAAATGATCTCGGAATGTTTATAGCTATTTACCTAACAAGGATAAAAAATAGTGCTTTTCCTCCAATGGGTAGTTTGGTTAGTATGTATTTAAAAGAGGAAATGCATTTTGCTTCTGAGTTATGCAGGTATATGGTTTTTCTACTACCTTTTATGTCATAATTTTATATATTTTTTATAATTATACCTTAAAAATTATAATAAATATCATTTATTGCAACATTGATTAGTGGGCTATTAGGTAATAAAAAATTATTCTGTGTGGAGGTATTTATGATACCTCTATTATGGTTGTTAATGTGATGTGTTACATCACTTCACCATTGCAGAACGGAGATAAGATAATGGGAATTATTGAGCATTACAATCACATACATTAGGAAAAAACTAATATTACCTCATATTGAAGTCAAAGATTCAATACTCCATACTGTTTATATTACAAATTAAAATGTTAATGAAAAATAACTACTTACTTGTATATATAAACACACAAATTATACAACACGTACATTCTGTTTGAGATATTTTATTTATCTTCAAATCTATAGTTAAGATATTCGTTGGCAGAGTAAAACACATTATTGATTAAAATTTCCCTAACTCTAGATTCAACGTTTTTATCTGGCAGGGATCGACTATTTTCTGGTAACACATTAAAAAATTTTACAGCCTAATATCCCGGTCCTGTTTGACACCTCTTCAATCGCCAATAGGCCGGAATGATATTAAGTCTCTATTTAATTATTTATTTATTTATTTATTTCCACGGAAAACTCCATTTTTACAATCAAATTACAAATTTGAAATAATATTAAAAAAAAAGTATCTATAAATAACATTAGAAAAACAAAAAGAAAGTTACCCTCAACGAGGATGCAAGACACAAGAAGAAGAATCAAGAATAACACTCTGTATAGCCTTTAATTTAAAGAAGTATCGCTTCAATCTCATTATTATAGACAGCGTACCGAGGGGACCACACCTGACTAGCATATTCAAGTGAAGAACGCACAAATGCACAAAATAATTTTTTTAACAAATCACAAGAGAAATCCCTGCCAAATCTGACAATAAAACCTAAGCTCCGACCCGCCTTCCGAACAATTAAATTTATATGACTATTAAAAAGCAATTTACAGTCCAACACTACACCCAGATCCGTAAGTTCGGTGACACGCTGCAGCGCCTCAGGATTTATGAAATAATCAGAGCAAATAGGATCTCTTATTTTAGCAAACGTAATACAGCAACACTTTTTAATGTTCAACTCCAGTCCATTTAAAGTAGACCACACAAACACATTATTGATATCGGACTGCAATAAACCACAATCTCTCACACAGTTTACTTCCCTAAATATTTTCAGATCATCAGCAAACATTAGGTAATTCGATTTTTTTTTATAAAAAGAGAAATGTCATTAACAAACAGCAGGAATAACAATGGCCCACAATGGGAGCCCCCGAGCTAACAGCAATCTCCCTCGAAACAAAATTATTAATTTTAACACACTGAACACGCTCCCTTAGAAAGCTACCAAACCATCTGCAAATGCTAGTACCAAAACCCAATGCATCCATCTTAGCCAACAGCAAAGAGTGGTCCACCCTGTCGAATGCCTTTGTGAAATCAGTGTATACACTGTCAACCTGAAGTCTTTTCCCAAAGGCATCCAGCAGATGATCCTGGAATGTCATCAAATTCGTCACTGTTGCGCGGCCCATCAATAAACCGTGCTGTTAATCAGAGATTAAACCCCTACACTCCCATGCCAGAAATTCAGTAACAAGTGAGTCAAGCAGCTTTGGCATTGCAGACTGTATGCAAATCCCCCTATAATTAGCTATATTGCTACGATCACCAGACTTAAAAATTGGAGTGATAAATGAATTTTTCCAAAAATTTGGAAAAGTACCAGTTCTTAAGGAGTTATTAAATAGCAACCAGAGGGGCTTGCTAAGTGAGAAGATACAGGCCTTCAAGAGAAATGACGGAACTCCATCAGGACCACTGGTTAATCTTGACTTGAGTGACAGAATGCCATTAAATACCGTTTCGAGACTAAGAGACATTTCTGTGATATTAGAATAACCACCGATTCTAGAGTAATAATCTGGGATAGCCAACGGGGTATGTGCATACACAGACGAAAAATAATCAGCAAATAAACCCACAACCTCCCCACCACAATTGCCATTCCTATCCTCTAAAAACATAGTGGCGGGATAGCTGTCAAACCGCTTAGAGTTACTAACATGCCTCCAAAACAAAGATGGATCAACATTTATTCTCTGTTCCATATTTACAATGTAATCATTATAGCACACTTCCCTTAACCTACTACATCTAGATCTTAAATTGGAAAATAACAAGTAATCATCCTGCGATTTTGTCATCATATACTTTCTATGGGCAATCTTTTTTTGGATAACCACAGCCTGAAGTTCCCTGGAAAACCACACCGGAAACCTAGAGCTTTTAAAGCGTTTTATTGGTGTACACACATTGATAAAGTCATACAATGTAGAGTAAAAATTCTCAGTTGCTAAATCAATGTCATTAGACTCCAATGTGGCCTCCCAGTCAACAGCGGCCAAAAGATCATTCAGGAGCTCATAATTGCAGATCCTAAAGTCATAATAGTAAACATCAAACTCCAAAGCAGCCTGGAACCGGTTAACGGGCACAACAACATTTTATGCTGCATGATGAGCCGATATAGGCAGGAGAAGATCAGCAGCAACTTCAACTCTCACATCCACTCGATCCGAGAACACCAAGTCAAGGAACACACCATTGGAGTTATGTATGCCATTGATCTACACGAGGCTGAGGATAGCAAACACATTGCATAGCGCATTAGCATGGCTCACCCGAGGACACTGAACTCCAACATTACCATCAACTCTGCACCAGGTTGCCTCAGGCAAGTTATAGTCCCCCATCAGGACTAACTGAGCATCACCATTTTCCTCAGCCAAAGCAACTGCACTCTCTGCATGGTGTAGATATTTTTCCAAGGGTGAAAGAGGGGGCAGATAAACTGCACCGAAAATAATCCTTGACAAACCGCACCCTACCATAACAAATGCCTGTTCAACATCGTTATAAGGCCCCTTCAAACACATAGATCTGAGGTTTTTACTTACTGCAATCAAAACACCTCCTCCAATAGATTTTGAGCTGTTAAAGTTGCAGCGGTCAGTTCGAAAAATGTTATAGCCAGAAAGCAATAGCTCAGCATCACAAATGTCAATATGGAGCCATGTCTCCAGCAACACAATCACATCATAGACAGAACACACTGCACTTCTGGAAAATTCATTAATTTTTGATTTCATTCCCCCAACATTTCGGAAAAACAATTCACTTGGTTAGGTCTAAGGCGTTGCCGTTTTTTGGCACATTCTCAGAAACACCCCCATGTTCATGGTCAAGCTTAGGATTATTATAAGCAATAAAGGGCGTACCATTTTTATACCGAATTATAATATTACTTTCGCCATTTTCTTTACGAAGCTTAAGCTCATTATAAAGGTTTCTGAATTGCGTTCTTTGCATCGGGGTGAGGTCCGCACTGACATTAATGTTAGAATCTCTGAGTTTACTCTTCTTCCTCAAATATTCCCCAACCATGTTGGCATCCGCAAAAATAACCTTCACAGGTGTAGGTTTTTTTGCTTGCTTACCACCGAGCCTAACAATTTTGATATCAGTTGGCTCGGCAGTTTCAAGGGAGCGAAAGATATCCCCTAGGCATTGCTTATCATGTTGGATCCTGACATGTAAATCATTAGAGCAGCTTTCATCCATGTTGTGGATAATAATATTTCTTGACCTTAACTTTCTATCCTCAATCTCAGAGAATATGTCAACATTTACATCACCCTCCGATCCATCCACACGTGTCGGAATTTGGGAGCCCTGAACATTTTTATCACCTGCGCCCACGATCTCATTGACAAAAGAGCGCAACTCTGCAATCTCATTTTTCAATTGATTGATTTCGCCATTCTGAGTTTTTTTTATTTCCTGAAGAATTTCCTGCATTTGGGCCCTCTGATCAACAAGAAGGCCCAAAATTTGGGACACTACAACGATTAAGTCTTTATTGGAAACATTAGTTTTGTTTAAAAGTCCAGATATCCTATTTTTAACCTCGCGTTCATCGATCGAAGGCACCGGTATCGCATCTCCGGTTATTAGGTCGGTTTTTTCACTATCTGCACATCGGGGTCTTAACGACTTACTCTTGGCAACACTGGCTGCCGGAACCGGCTGAGATAATGTAGATGTCCGTTCAGCGACACTGGACCGATTTTCAACTCCCATCGATAGCCGTCTAACCTCACTTTGTTTACAAATTCTGCAAGACCATTCGTGAGACTTACATTTTTTTACTTAAGCAGTAATTTTATTGAACTCGTATTCAGAAATTCCCGCACAACCATGAGCAGCACAAAGAGCATTCAGTTGATGTTTGATTACGCTTTACACTACGACCACAAGCAAAACACACATACGCATCCGCCATCATTTATTTCTTCAGTCATCTATCGTGTGTTGTGGTTGTGGATCTCACCATGACTGCTGTATGACTCAATATTTGTTTTTATGAACCTCAGATTTTCCAGGATGTAGGTACTGAGAGGGAACAGTTAAGGACTCTTAAAGCAAAGTATGCCCCCACGACAATGATCCCTGTAACCAAGCTTCGCTAGGATTCTCAGTGCCTTACGTTGTAGTGCAAACACTATATGCATGCGCTGAATGCCCTCATACCAGTAGAGCTTAAGAGAGATGAGAGGGGAATAATGAGTAATAAGCAGCCCTTAGCACCTCCAATGACACAGACCCAGAGAGTCCACGCAACATGAACAGATTTTTGTTTAGTTTTTTGCATAAGTCGTTGTGTGCCCCCCAATACAGTTTTGAATCCAACTTGACACCCAAAAATTTTACATCACTCACCCCACCAATCAGACCACTCAAATCTCATACAAATGTTAACACATTAGTCTTGCCATCGTTTAGCACTAGCTTATTAGCAGCAAACCATGATTAGGCCTTCTCCTGTAACACGCATGGCCTCTCCAACACCTCCTCAACTGGGTCACCCTCAACGGCCATTGTGGTGTCATCAGCAAAGAGTGTATACTTAGAAGCAGGGTCTATATGTGGCAGATCATTACTACAAACTAAAAACAATATAGGCGACCAAGCACCGAGCCCTGTGGGACTCCAATGTTCAAAACCCTCTCCGCTGATGACACCCCAGAAACCCTCACAATCTGAGTCCTGTCTCTTAAGTAAGAGTTTATGAGTTGAATGCTCTCTGAGGAAAAATTGTATTTTTCTAGTTTTGTTAGGAGGATATCATGGCTAACACAATCAAGGCCTTGCTAAGATCATACAGCAGAACCAAGTTAAATCGGAGCGCCTGTGGAAGGACTCAGTTATAAAAGACACAAGATTTTGAATCCCCAAGACTGTATTCTTACCCTTACGGAAACCAAACTGAGATTCCGAAAAACAATCAATTTTCGATATAATAGGTAGTAAACAAATTGGCCTATAACTTTCAGGCAACTCTACACCCCCCTTCTTATAGATTGGACAAACAATTGCACCCTTAAGCATGGATGGAAATACACATTCATTGATGCACAAATTGAATAATTTGGCAAGGGGAATTATTATGATGTTCTTAATAGATTTGACTAATTTAACATTCAGCCCGAAGACATCCCTACTATTTAGTTTTTTAAATTACCAATTACATCACATACTGTACTAAAGGAATGAAAATTGGTGTGAGTGCTCCAGTGCATTAATTATGTCTATTGGATTTATATTTGTGCTAGGTATATTTTTAATCAAGTTTGCAGGAATTTGAGAGAAATATTCATTGAATGCATCTGGACTTATGTTGTGAGTGCGAGTGGTTTTTGTTTATGCCTCGGTGGTTATTAATAATATTCCACACTGCTTTTGATGGTTTGTTTGAGTTTCGCATGATGTTATCATTTGCTAAAATTTTTGCTCTTTTTATTGCTGTTTTATATCGATTTCTAAACTTCTTATAGATATCAGAATTGTCTCTTAGCTGGTACTGTTTATTAAGCTGTTAAAGAAAGTGTAGTTGTTCACGCATTGCTTTTGAGTCATTGTTGAACCAATACATTTTGTTGTTTTGGATGGAGCTCACCGTGATATGGGGGTAGCCTGAATACAATTTTGTTTTGACTTGCGGCCATTTCATCAATAATATATTTTTCGTATTTAGCCTTGTGTTGTTTGAAAATGGCCAAAAGTTGAACTTTGAGCATTGAATCTTCAAAATAGATATTCTTCGAACATAACCAATCTTGAATGTCTTCGTTTTTTGAAGAAGTTGTGGGAATCTTCTCTAGCCTTCGAGGATGATACGGCGCATCATCAAGGACAATTACGGCGTTCTGTTCTAAACGGGAAAAAATGTGGGAAAACCGGTTTTCAAATGATTATCCGTTTATCTCCTCCTGATAATCGGCTATTTTTTTTGGATCTGAAACACCAAAACCATCATCAACAAATCTATTTTCATTGCCAATATGGCAGACGATAAGTCTTTTTTCTTTACCTAAAAAATTTGAAAAATGTTTTTTTCTGTATTTAAAAAAATATATATATTCTACATAAGAAAGTGCTTCAAAAATGTTTCTACAGATTTTAAAAATATATTATTCTGTATTTTTTAAACTGCATATGTTTTTTCAAAATATCTGAAAAACCAAAATTCTAGAACGGGGCAGCAAGAGCCATTCAATTATAAATTAAATTGTCTACAACTCTCCCAATTTAACCATTCTTCTATACATGTGGTATACACCTTTTTTTCTAATGTGGAAAAAAATGAAAACCGTGCAACATGCCTACCTGTTGGATTTTTTAGAAAGGCCTTTCTTGAATATGTAACAGTTCCATCAACCCCTACCTTAGATGTAGTGTGTCCTGCATTAACCGTCGAGATAGTAAATGTTTCTCTTTTGATCTCTAAATGATTTTATCTTATCTTCTCCACAATACAGTTTCTTCTCTAACTATTAATAAACTCGTTCTCGCTTTTTCCATGTAGAATTTAAATCCTTTAACAATTTATGAAAAATCGATCGTTAAAAATTTGGTAACGTGGCATCTTCATTTACTTCATTTAATACTTTATTAGTTGTGGAAATTTCATTTCTAAAAAAAAATTGTTCACTTTTCTCCTAATCGCGCTTGTGTATCAGCCTCATCCAAAGAATTTATAGTCTGTCTAGAAAGTATCCGGAAAAGAGAAGAAAATACAATTAAAATTTTTCGGTTTCAATTTTATTACTTGAATTATAAAATTGCAACAAATACTTCATCTCATTTACATATACAACCTCCATATACATATCTCTAAACGCTTCACTATACGTCTAGATACACCCGAAACTAGGTGACCGTCATAATGTTCGGTGATGGTGGTCCAGGTGTAAAACTGACTGAATCAAATATGTGTTGCTTTGTGGCATTACTCGTACTTGAATGTTTGTTAGTCCCCATAATGTGTTTTCAATGAGACTCGGGTTGGGTGAAGCCTATAATGGCACAATATTTTGCTTTGTTAACGGTACCATCAACTATACAGAGAGGTGTAGTACCACGCTGTGATATTTCTCCCCAAACCATTATTTCATTGGGAAATTTTGAAATTTGGACTGCAACATGTTCTCATAATAAGATTTTTAGGTGAGTTACACCAAGCTGGAAACAACTTTCGTCAGGTATAAGAACATTGCTGAAATTATCTTCTTGAAAACGTTCACAAAATCAAAGGTATCATTGCAGGGATTTTTTTTGGTTTCCTTGATATGTCGCATGCTAAATTTTCGAAACCTTAGGACTGGATGTTGTAGTCCCAAGGCCGCTAGAGCTTTTTAAATTTTTCCGCAAATTCTACGCGGTATTCTCGAAACTGGTCTATGCCTCATACCTGTGCCGTTTTTTATCATCTTTATTGTCTTATATACTGCTCTTTTTTCGAGTCCACTCATTACACCTCGTCTATTATAGTCAGTTCCTGGTTTTCCTCAAGCAAGCAACAACATTTATTTACGGTAGTTACAATTGTATAAATACACCTAGTTTACAATACACAGCTTAAATTCAACATGTAATGAACACGCGCCAGTAGGCAGCGATCGCCCTGAGGGCGTCTCAGCATCCCTCCGGCGTGCTCACTCAATGCAAAAGACCGATGGTATGTCAAAGCTGTGTTCCAGCTTGTAATTAGGCACTCTTTCCAGTAACGCAACTGATCTACTTAGGTGCAACCTTTCAGATATTTTACAGTTAGACATTACACACAGCTGACAATAGGGGTGGGATAGTGAGGGGTGGTTACATGGGGAAAACAATAGGAAAAACCCCATTACACGATTCTTTGGTCACGCAACAACACAGGACATACACAACATTCATACACAGATGTAAAAGATAGGAGGCTAGTAGCAAGCTACTAGCTTCGGTGAGGTGAGAATTGTAACAAGGTATTAGGCATAGTCCCGGCTCGTCGTGCCATACTTCGCCTGCCGGAACAGGGGAGCATGGAGGCGACTTGGGAGCAGCGTTTAGACTGATTTAATTCAGTCGAGACAGTTAGCTTTTATAGCTCGGCCAGGTCCCTTAACAAGCCCCGCCCACCACACTTTTCGGTGTAGTAGAGGGGAGCTTGCCTTGGGCTGCCGTGTCGGAGCTGAAATCTGTAACTTCTGCGCTCCTGATATTTGTCGTTTTATCCACAACACCGGGGGGCGCAAAAGGGGTGGATGAGGGTGGTTTTAGGGAAATGTGGGAAGACAGAAAAGTCAATTATTCCGGTGGCCGCGGTTCCGTGAAGTATATGGTGGTTCTGCGGTGTATGGGGCCATGCTTAGGCCTAATGGCCGCATCGCATCTTAAATCTGCAATATGGGCAGTTCTCGGCGAGCCCCGTATTCCAGTAGTGTAGAGCTTACACGCCATTTTATCGATATATTCGTCGATATAGTCGATTCCTGCCCAGGCGTGCAAGTCCCGGATCCTGGTATATCGGTCCGCCGAGAATACTGCCCTGAGATGTTTATTTTGCAGGATTTGCAATTTTTTAAGATGCGAGTCGGCCACAGAGCACCAAACAGGTGCCCCATACGTCAGATACGGCCCGATAATTGACTTGTAGAGGATGAGTTTATTTTGGGGGCTAAGACAGGAACCATTTCTGATAATCATATCAAAAATGATTCCTAGGTATTTTACGGATGTTTTGGGAGGGATGGGGGTATTGCTGATTAGGATAGGGGCTGATTCGATGTTAGTGAATTTCCTGTAGAAAATGGCCAACTCTGTTTTACCAGCATTGAGCCGGATTTTCCAATTTTGATAAAACTGAGCTACTCGCTCCATATGAGCGCTAAGGTTATTTGTCGCCTCCTGTGCGGATACGGAGTGGGAGTAGAGGGCTGTGTCGTCCGCGTAGAACGCTAGGGACGTTTCAGGGTGGGATGGAAGATCTGCTATGTAATAATTGAATAGCTGTGGGGATAGTACCGTTCCCTGAGGTTGCCCTGCCTTGATCATTCTCCGGGATGAGAATGACTCATTTATACGCACTGAGAAGGTGCGCCCGACCAGGTATGACGCCACTAATGCTGCGATATGTAGTGGAAAACTGTATGTGATGAAAAGCTTATACAGCAGTCCATCATGCCATACCCGGTCAAATGCTCTCTCTATGTCCAGGAGTAATAGGGACGTGCAATGCCCTATGTTGAATCCGTCGTATATATCCTGCACGATCTTCGCAGCGAGCATATTAGTACTATGCCCGCTGCGAAAACCGAACTGCTCCTGAGGTAGTACACGACGGTTCAGGGCTATCCTGTTCATCCTGGGCAATAAGAGCTTCTCAGTGAGCTTGCTCAGTGTGTTTAAAAGCGATATGGGTCTATATGACCTGGTTTGTCTAGGGTCTTTCCCGGGCTTAGGGAACAATACTACGTGCGCGATCTTCCAGGAATTAGGGAAATGTTGCAGACGAATTATGGCATTTACTATATGCATTAATTGTATAAGGGTTTTGGTAGGGATATTTTTAAGGAGTAGGTTGGGGATCGTATCAGGTTCCGGAGCCTTATTCTTTGGCAGATGGCCGAGGGCACTGCGGAGTTCTGACGGGGTGACTCGGAGTTTATCCATCACAGAGGGCGGGATCGGATATTGTTTCAAAAAGGGCCTTATTACCTCTGTTACTTGAGCGTGCAATGGCACAGTATCAGGTATCTCTCCGTGTACACTCTCAAGGAAGTCAGCGAAGGCCTCAGTCTTCCCACGGGTATCTATGATATCCTCACCATTGTGTAAAATGGCGGGAATGTCGACCGGGCCTCCTCTAACCTGCCTTGCAAGCTTCCACAGGGAACCGTCCTCCGTGCCGAGCTCGTTCACGAACTTCATCCACTTCGCTTCTCTGTGATTGCGGATATTCACCCTTATCTGTTCCGTCAGGGCGTTAAGCCTCACTCTGTCGATTGCAGCGCGATTCCTCTGCCATCTGCGACGAATTCGATTTCGGAAATTGATTAGGTTTAGGATATCGTCAGGAAGAGTTTCCACCAATGGTTTCCTCCTGACTACCGGACATAAGGCGTCTCTGACGTGCTGGATGTTGCGGGTTAAAGTGTCAACTTCGGTCTCTAGTTCCTGGATGGTTTCGATTTGCCCAGGGATGACAGTTGCATCGTTCAGCCTCTGTCGAAACACCCGCCAATCAAGATTTTTATAAGAAATAAATTTCCCATAGGCTTCCGGCCGCCTAGTGTTAGCTAGGCTCATTTTAATTGGCAAGTGATCCGAGTTAAAGTTGCAGACAACCGTAGGCGACGCAACTCCTGCCATCCCCAGGGTCATCGCTACATCCAGGTACGAAGACGTGTTTCCACTGTGGAAGGTGGGATATCTTGTTCTGTGGTATAGGATTTCCAGGTTGTTTTCTAGAAATTTTCGAAGAACGGTGCCTTTATGCGTAGTACTGGCATCTTCAAACTCAACGTGTTTGGCGTTGAAATCGCCAATGAGTAATGACTTCTTGCCGGGGGTAAAGAATGCTGCGAAGTCGTTTTGCGTGAGGCGCAAGGCCGGTGGAGCGTAGCCGCCGCTGATGCATAGGCCACCGTCTAACTCGATGGCTACATGTTCAATGCGAGAGTCAATGCGATTTTTCCTTTTATATCTCAGCGACCTATGCACCAGACAGGCCACTCCCCCTCCGCGGGCACGCCTATCGAAGCGCTCGACGGTATACCCACGGACTTTGAGCAAAAAATCTTCGGGTAAAAAAGTTTCTAGCAGAAAAACAACCTGAAAGTTGGAATTATACAAAAAATGCTTGAATTCGCCGATTTTCTGTCTAATACCGTTACAATTCCATGATAGAACATTTATGACATACATTGGAAACAAATCATCAGTTATATATTGTACTTGTAAATCTCAGTTGAAAAGAATTGAATCGTTCCCTGCATCACACGAGCCTTGTCGCCGTTACATGCTTTTAGCATTGAACAAAACTCGTCCAATGCAAAGAACAACTCCGAGACGTTTACAAGCGAGTTAATCTCGTTTACCACATTATGCAAATTCGAAAACTGATCAGTTACGTTACTAGTAAGAGTGCCTACCTTGCTTTGATGCGTGTCTGTTTGAGCTTGCGGGGGGGCGGCTCTTAGAGTGTTTGGGAAGTCGCTCTCGTAGTTTCCCTGGGGGCGCTGTTGGGGTGGGCGCTTTTCCTGGGGTTGGGATGGGGGTTGGGGTCTTGTTTTTATACCCCGGCCTTGATTGAGACGACCTTGCCCCTACCAGGCCGGCGTGGCGGGCAAGGGTGCGGGAACGAGCTTGTTGGGGGCAGGTTTATTACTTGTTGCGTTTTGCAGTTGATTTAACTTAAACACGTAGACCGGGCACTCAGGGTTTATGGCTCTGTGAGGGCCTCCACAATTAGCACATTTAATGCTCTCTGAAGTGCAAGAAGTAATTTCGTGCCCTTGGGTACACTTGGAACATTTGTAGTCACGTTTACAATATGACATTGAATGTCCATGGCCCTGACAACGGCGGCATTGCATTATTGGTTTAGTGCTACGTCGATTCTCCCAGGTGACCTTAATGTTCATTAGGGTCCTTATGTCTTGTTGCACTTTCCTGAGAGTGATAGATGCATCAAGAACAACTAAATAGAGGGGCACATACGTCTTCTTCATTTCGAAGACGTTTTTAGCGTTGTAGTCGTACTCCTCTAGCAATTGCCTTTTTATTTCGGCTATAGGGATGTCTCCGTCTAGCCCCCTGAGTACATAGGCTCGTGTTTTTTGGTGCTTCTCAGCGTAAGAGTGATATTTCATGTTTTCGTTATCACAATTACGCTTGAAGACCTGCCAATCTTTGTCGTTTTCCATGTAGATTATCGTACTGTTTTTAGCGTACTTAATCTGAAATTTAGAAATATGCATCCTTTGCATATCCTCCTGTAATTTGCGGTGGCTATTAATTTTGCCCTGCAGAACAATAGGGGGTGGCGGCCCGGGTTTGATTTTGATAGGGACTTGTGCCTTCTTTTTCAATCTAGCACTCGTCCTGCTAGCAGTCTTTTTTGTCACGTCCTGGTTTGACACAGTGCTGCTATCATCTTCAAGGTCGGATAGGGCCTCGTATCTATTACTGGTGGATACTGAGGGCCCTCCGAAGTCAAGGTTGACAATTTTAATGTTTTTCTTCAGCCCTATAGTCTTGTAGGGCGTTTTAAAGGGTTCAGTCTCATTGTTGACTATCAGGGTCGCAGAATTATCTGCGGATTTGTGGCTTATGATTGTTGCTTCGAGAGGGCTATTTGCCGGTCTCTTTCTGCAAACCTCGTTTGTTACTTCCATATCAGACGAATCCTCCTTTTTACTCTTTTTAATAAGAGTCCTGCCAGTGACGATTTTCGATTTAATGTCCTTTTTTAATATAGAGGACGATGGCTTAAGTTGATGTTAGGCTTTCAGGTGATCGATTGCTTTATTAAGCTGCGGGATTAGAACCGCAGTGCTTTTACCTGTTATGCTAGAGAGATCTTGGTAGCTTTTGGCACATTCGGTGCAACTTTCGGTGTTTTTCGAAAGTTTTGCGTGGATGTAGCGGGTTTTGTCTATTACCCTGTCATTGGGAACAGTCGAACGGCTGTCCTCAGACTTTAAGGATGAGCAATCGTCATCCTGATCCATTTTTTGCTCTAGAAAGACCGGGGGTCCGTCCCCGGCGACTAAAAAATTGCTAATATTTAGCTCACTAGGGCCTTTACTGGTAACTATTAACGTTAGAAGCAAGCCAGACAACAAAGCAATTAAGCAAGGAATCGTAAATCAAAAGAGATTAGAAAACCGCAGTGCACTTTCCTGGGTACACAGTCCAGTCCGATCAGGTACACGACCAAAATCGGAGTCCCTGGTTTTCCTCCATCTCGACTTTATACACATCTAAAATCATCTTTCATATCCACAGTCAAATGCCTTTTACGCCGTTTTTTAATCGGACTAAGTAAATGCCAGACTTCATCTGCAGACTCTGTACTAGATATTTTTTAAAACCAACAAAAAAAAACGATTACTTGAATGATGACAAAATACACGAAATTAAAAGAAATTAATAGTAAAATGCTAGGATGCACTGAGCGACTGAAGACTGAATGAGCCCCTGCCTGGTTCCCTGGTAAATTCCAGGATGTACAATGACCCGATTCACGCCTCCATAAGATTCGTTATATCCACCTGCTAGTCGGTGAACACCTGGCGTTCACGCACCGTTGTTTGTTTGATTTACTATATTGTGTCTGTGGTTGGACTTTAGTGCACAAGCTCTGAACTTTTGGATTCCATATTTGTTAAAATTCGTTGAAAGGAGTTTGTAGACTACATCCAAATACCCTGGAGCTGAGAGAACCAAGGACATAACGCTTTCCTTACCCTTGATTGGCCCAATATTCGTAATTTTATCCACAATACCGAAACAGAATTTTTGCCCTCAACGCGCGTTTCGTTAATCATGTTAGCAGCATCAGGAGATGATTAAAACTTAAACGCGCATCGAGTGCAAAAATGCATTGTGTTGTAGCGCATTTTGCCTAAAGCTCCTACCCCCACTTTAATTAAGCAAATAAATAAAAAAAAATACGATTGTAAAATAATTCTTAATAAGGAAGCAAAATATGTTTGTTTCAGTTAATATCGACCAGTCAGAGGCGTTGAGAAAGAAGGCGAAACAAGAGTTGGAAGAATCCAAACGAAAGAAAAAAGATGAAAAAGCCACAGACGATTACCACTTTGAGAGGTTTAAAAAACAGTTTCGACGATAGGTGAAATATCGGTTAATTTAATAGATTGTATGTGTTTCTAGGTGTTAAGTTGTACATTTATTGTACATGAATAATATATAAGTATAAGCATGCAAAACGGCTAAGACAACAATTGGCAAATGAAAATGACTTTCAAAATAATAATGTGTTAATTGTAATGATTGTTTGTGTTACCTTTTTGTATTTGTTTTGTAAGGATGACTTATGCAACTGTAAATGTTCAATAGTGTTGTTATAAAATGATTTCAACTTTTTTATTATTTTAAGTAGGTTTCTTTACAGGAACTGCATTTTTTATACTGGGACTTTGACGTGTGAAGGCACTTTTGTGTAATTATTACCAATAAATTATCTATCTATCTATCTATATTTCTATCTATAATTAAGGGATCTTAATAATAAGGCAGTGTCTTATTTCAAAAGGTGCAAGCAAGCTTTTCCCTATTCTTAAACAGAAACAAAAAGCACTCGTAGATGAGCAGTTCTGTCAGTGTCGGAATATTTAAAGATTTAAATTTCCCCCCCTGATATCCTATGGCAGATATTACACGTACCGCCCGTTTTTGACTTTTGAAGGCCCTTTCTGAGAGCACTGTCCCCCCAGAATATCACACAGTAACGAAGTACCGAGTAAATGTTTGCATAGTAAATCATTTTAAGATCATCTCTACTTAGATACTTTGACATTGTAATGGAGTATATAGTATTATTCCGCTACACTAAATTTTCAGTTCAATTAAGAATGATTTTCGATATTTGGGATTTAAGTTGCCAGTGACATCTATTCACGAATGGATTTATTTCGTGTGGTTAGCTATTTTAGGAAGCGCAGTATGCTATTTTATACCTACAATTCGTGAATTTAATTTACTACATATTGCTATATTTAATATTGGGTATTTCTATGGCTTGACGCTGCGTATTTATAGTGGTAATCACATGATATAAATTAGCCAATAATACACCGACAAGGATATTTGTCCAGCGTCTTGAATTTTGAAACCGAGATCGGGTATCTTGTGTCGAGACGCCGACGGGTAAGTGCTAATTTTTCATCTTGAAATATTTAATTCATCTTGCAGTATATTTAACTAATTCTTTCATTATATATGAAGAGTACAGGGAAGAAAGGGGGAAGGTAACTTTTTCATGTTTTCGAGAAATTTCAATTTTAAAGTTTAAGACCCTATTTTAAATAAGATAATGACATATTTTTTGCACTTATAATTTAAATAATTTATATAAATACCTGGTAGCATTTTCGTGAAAAAGTAAAATAAACATGCATTATACAGGGTTAACGACACTGAAACATTTTAGTCTCCTGCAGTGACAATCTTCACCTATCTCGTGACTTTGTTCTCGAAGTTTTTTCATCACATTACTGACTCAACCGGTAATTTTTCTCTTCCTGGTTTTCGCACAAGGAATGACGCCTTCATTATCAGTCACTATCATGGCTTCAGTATCGCTAGCCATTTTTAACTTAAAACTTCAGCTATATACAAGATATTGTAAAAACAAAAATGCAATTTACGCAGCGAAACTACCAGTAAGCATACCACACTCGCGTGATTACTAGATTAAACTAAAACCATAGATAAATATTAAGGGGGAAACTAAAACAACGAAAATATGACTGCAAATCAAGCAAGGTCTCATCGCGTCGTAACTCGAAAAGTTTGACCTTCCTCGTTTCTTCGCTTTACGCACGGACATTCCCCGTTTCTTCACTGTACGGTATATTAATAAACATGATTTTAACACTGACAGCCCTCCTTTCTTCCCTGTTTAGACCCATACACTAATTATATGGATATTTAGCTACACATTTCCAGCATTAACTCATTTTGCCCAAAAATTGACTTTCCCCCTTTCTTCCCTGTACTCCTCATATATAAAAAAATATATAATTAATATTTGTCTATGATTCGTTTAATCTTAGTCGACTTAAGCAAGAATTTAGCATTCTTATATTACACTTTCAATTCGCTTACATCTTCAATAATTTTTAATTTTTGTCGTGACCTCTTGGGTAAGACTACTGAATTATTGGTGAATATTTGCGTCTCTCATTAATCAAATTCATGTAATGTGAAAGCGACTTAGTCCAAATTTACGGAGAACGTAATTATTTCATCGTTTAGTGGTCACGCACATTGTTTTACGTATTTCCATTCAAATTGAACAGTATTATTTGGGTGAATTATTTATCGGAGTAAATTCTATATATTACTGCAAAGGTAGTAAATTGAATTTCCAGTAGAATTTCTTACAATTTTCCCTCATAGTATTGCCGGTTTTAATATTTTTTCTTTTCAGGCTCATTTAATTAAATTTTCAGTTTATTTGTTACATCAAGCACATAATTATTAGCACTTGCCCTGTCTCGTCTCAATACTGTTGTACCGACATTACTTTGCATTTATGAGAGGTTAATCTCACATATGTATATTTATCTGTTTTTTTTTATCTTTTATCTAAATTTCTATCTCGATGCGAGATAGTGATTCTCTTATCCTAATCTTTAATTAAATAGAGGCATAATTACGCTCAATTATCGTTTATGTGCCAAGGGCCGAAATAAAAGTAATAGCAACTTATTTTGAGTTATAAGACTCGTTATTAGAGGTTGTACCTCTATTTTTCTATTTATTATCAAATTCAAGTTATCTTTAATTTAGATTTACCGATAGTCACTGTTTTGGAAGTCGTTATTTATAATTTTTGCTCAACTAAACATTGTAATTCAAGTTTCTGATTATATCTGCTTTGACAGTCCATATTAAGGATGCGTATTCCGGCTTGGACCGTACATACGAATGGTACAATACTCTGAGTGACTGGATATTTTCGAAAGGCTTGCACGTTCGAATCACAAATCCCAGCATCGCAAATGCGTCTACAACCCCCCGAGACCCACTGCATTCAACACCGTTGAGGTAGACGAGGTTTGGAATGCTTTGTTGGCTCCGTCTGGACCGAGAAAAAGACCAAAACTGGGAAGGGTCTGAGCCAATGCTCGCCTCGCAACGGGCAGTGTAATTGCCATAATCAGCATCAATATCTCGTTTTATTTTAGCTCTAAGAGTACGAAACTGATTTAGTAGTTCGGTAGAATTGGATTTTTTAAGTTTTTTACGAATTCGTGCCTTAGATTTAATGGTTTTTATGGTAGCAGAGCTATACCAAACTATGGTTAATTATATTGATAATCTCCATTTCACATGATACCATCACTAATATTTGTAATTTAATCATAGTTAATATATGGCTTGTTTTTAATTTATTTCTTTTTTCTTTAATTTGTCGCAAGACTGTGAGACATTGCGAATTATAAGGGCAAATTTCTGATATTTCTATCTTTATTGTTATTTATATTTAAGTATTCATATTCAGTTCGCATTGTCTCTAGGACCTCTGGCGCCCAAACAAATCACTGCTAGTAAAGGAACGACGACCTACCCCCTAAGAAAAATAAAAACGAGTCTCATGCATTAGCGCCCAATAAAATATATCGTTACAAATTGGCGCTCTACCTTCGTTACAAATTGGCGCCCAACGTGGGGCGCCAGTTTATAGCGAAATTGAACTGTTGGGCGTCAATTTGTAACGATATATTTAGTTGTTCAAATGCATGAGACTCGTTTCTATGTTTCTTAGGGGGAAGTCGTCGTTCCTTTATTAGCAGTGATTTGTTTGGGCGCCAGAGTTCCTAGAGATAATGCGAACTGAATATGAATACTTAAATATAAATAACAATAAAGATTTAAATTTGCCCTTATAATTCGCAATGTCTCACAGACCTCAATCTTGCGACAAATTAAAGAAATAAATTAAAAACAAGACTATATATTAACCAGGGGCGGCTTCTCAATAAGTGCGACCGTGCGCGCGCACTGCCTGCGAAAGTAAACGGAAAAATAAAATCTTCCCTACATACAATTTAACATAAACTAACTATAATTTGCTAATTTACATATTTTTGAATCTCCACTGGCCGCAGAATACATTATTTATAAGAGCGAAATCGAGGCACGACGGCGACGATCAAAACGCAGAGCGTCCAACAGCGGCCTCCGTCCGTAACCACAACTAGTCTAAATCTGCCGTGCGCTAGTGTTCGGCGCTCTTGTTAAATGCATTTTCGTCATGCAAAACGGTCGGGAATGTTCGTAAAATCACCAGAAGTCAAGGCTCATCCGTGCGCTATTTAGATCCGCACTTTGTAGCTTAATTTAGTGATAATTTGCAATTCTTGCGTATATAGTATGGTGTCACAAGCTGATTTTTTCAGGGATGATAGTACATGATAAGATAACCTTTATTCCGGAGGTAATACAAAATTAGACTGCACAAAAGGACACTATCATCAAAAATCGAGATATTGGTACCATCGTATAAAGGAAAAAATACTTATTTTTTGGTCCAATTCACAATAAGGTCTTTGTAGGAAGTATTTTTTGATAATTATTCAAAAAAAATCATTTGTATTAGCCCATATGGCCCGAAAAAAATTTAAATGTAAATATCTCGGTTTCAACCGTGCAAAAATTTAATTAAAAAATAGCTATTTTTAAATATAACACTCAATTAACAAAAAGGGAAGGCCTAAATGAAAAAAAAATATTCTTTATAAAAGTTTCGCTTATGTCTTGACAAGGTAATAGAGCGAATCCCATATTTTTTGCTTATAAACTAACAAACGTATCACAATAAACAATGAGAGACGTCATGGGTTTACGCCCTAATTAAATATGTCCAGCCTCTTCGCCTTCAAGCTACGGCTGATGCAACACATTTATTATAGGTCCTGAAAAATTCGGCTTGTGTGGAAAAAGTGGGAGGTAAATCGTTTTTTAGAGCGAATATTACATACTACTATTATAAGTATTATTCTGTATTATACTCCAGATGAGCCGTGAATTTATTTTTTTCTTCAAACGTCAGTAAATCCGTCATTACTCGACTGTGTAGGCGGCCGTGAAGTTTCGTTTTTCCTCCGCCGGAGCTTTACTTTTCACTTTTCCGCTGGCGGAGGTAAAAGTGTTGTCATAGCAACATAGATACAATAAAAACAGACAACAAAATAAGCGTCAACAACTCAAGATTTATTAAACTACAATTTGTATTTATCACTCAATTTGTGACTGCATTTCTAAAAATCACTAATTTAGGAACAAATTGGTTATTAGTTAATCGAACTTACTCAATAACTGCTTATCAATACGGAATTAAAACGCAATCGGAGGCGCAATCTTAAAATAGTATATTATGATATAAGTGTATAAGAGGGCCTTTAAAGCACGCGCGACATATTTCAAAACACGACGCGCAGCGAAGTGTTTTGTAAGTCGCAAGGGCTTTAAAGGCCTCTTATACACGTATATCATACGCTATTTTTTATTACGAATGCATCATAATCTCAAAAATGTTTTAAATATTAAACTTAAGGGCTATATTGACAAATATATTAATCTGTCACATTTGACATGATTAAATAATGTTTCTATAGCAACCTTTGAAAAAGTAGGCGCCTCATAATCATCATTTTAAGCACGCTGCAGCGTGCGATAATCGTTGATTATGATGCATGCGTAATAAAATAGTATATTATTTTATATGGAGGAAAAGTAACTTTTCCTCCAAATAAAATATGCTGTTTTTTCTTCAAA
>MU184946.1:41261-54310 GCA_016904865.1 Pissodes strobi
ATCTCTTTTTAATAGTAATAATATCTAATTATTATTAAAGATAAATGGGTTCGCAAGGCGGCTTAGACCACGGTCGTAGGTGGCCTTGCTTAGACCGGTGTCGATGAACTTAACATAAAGCTGTCAGTGGACACTGTCAACAATAATTATTTTTTAAGATGGCGTCTCCGATTGCGTTTTAATTCCGTATTGATAAGCAGTTATTGAGTAAGTTCGATTAAATAATAACCAATTTGTTCCTAAATTAGTAATTTTTAGAAATGCAGTCACAAATTGAGTGATAAATACAAATTGTAGTTTAATAAATCTTGAGTTGTTGACGCTTATTTTGTTGTCTGTTTGTATTGTATCTATGTTGCTATGACAACACTTTTACCTCCGCCGGCGGAAAAGTGAAAAGTAAAGCTCCGGCGGAGGAAAAACGAAACTTCACGGCCGCCTACACAGTCGAGTAATGACGGATTTACTGACGTTTGAAGAAAAAAGAATATATACGACATCTGTCAAGAGGACGATCCAAACGGAGTTATCTTTCGAGCGACTCGGAACAACGATCTTCGATACTGGTGTATTGTACCTTTAACGCCGATAGTACAAGGACACGGTACAGTGCCGTCTCAGTCGCGTGACGTAGACATAGCGAGGTAAACCGTTAACGCCAATAGTACAATTATTGTACTCGGAATTAGGGTAACGAGAGTATCGATAGCACAAATCAACCAGTAAAAGGGAAAAATCCCACTACCGGATTTTGTAACACTTACAACGTTACAATATACACCATAGAGTACTATGTTAAAGTGAAAAGCATTGATATTAAAGCCTATAAGATAGAATTTATAGCCATTCACAGTCTCCAAAACTCTTCCAAATGAATTCAATTTATAGCCATGCAAATTTCACAGGGAAAGAGGGCAGATGGTAACATACCCCCAGACCAAATAAACTGCGACTGGGAAAGGTTCAGTTCATACATGACCATATACAGTCCATACCCATGTACGTTAGCCACTATAGTAGAAAATTAATCTAAATAAAGTATAATTTAACGAGAATATTAATATATCCTTCCTTTATAAAGACAATTACTTAGATTGGTGCAAAGAAGAAACATACAGAAGATATTTTGTACACATAATAATATAGGATTCAAGCTACCCAGGAGCGATCATGCTACATGCCACTCGTTAAATATCGATATTTTTATTTTGAAAGACAAAGGCATTACCTACCAACAAATTAGAAAACAATTATATGCCTCACCTTTATAAGCAGACAACTGAAGTGAAACTTGAAAAAGAGATATTAGCAATTGAATTTTAATTTTTTTTAAAGTTTTTTTTCCTTAATTTTTGTCGCTGGTTTCGACACATTTCTGAATTATTTTATTTTGCTTTTTTTAATTTTTCTTTTCATAAAGCATTTTTTCCTTTCCATTTTTGCCATCCCCGACCTCGTAGCTCAATTTCTTCGCCTTTTTTTCGCTGAAAATCGCGTTTCTCTAACTTTCTTTTATATTATTATTATTTTTTTAAATGTAGTTTTATAATAATTTTATTAACTTTCCGAACAATTTTTAGGTCTTTTTTTTTCAATTTTCCCATTTTGAGGAAAATTTGTGGGTATCCGGGAGTGAGGGGTCAGGGTACAATCCCCAGGGGTCATCACTTGTCAGATTTTCGCAACAAAGCTCCGTTGCAGAGATATCGACAAAAAAAGTTTTTTCCCCAAATTAGAGCCTCAGGTCCCCCATATGGCCGAAGGTAGCCCGCGAGGGGTAAACCGCAGGCCAAAATTTGTACACTAGAATTTCACTAGTCCTAATAATTCTACGGAATGTCATGTAATTCCTCGTAATTCTACGCAATTAATTCCATAGAATTCCACGGAATTCTATTGGCACAGATGCGACTTTTGCATATATTCAAAAGGTTTTTTTTAGAAAAAAACACCTATATACATTACTGTTTTTAAGTGGCAGACGTTTTTATTGCATTTGAAAAATATAAATGGTTGGAAGTAATTCAAATGACGTGTCACAAATAATGTACATAAAGACAAACAACTAATTAAAGAAATTCATATATGAACTAGTGAGCAGCGCTACAAAAGCTTCAATTAATCTTACAAAAAAAAAACATAAGAAGCTTATGCAAATAATATATAGTAGCAAAAAATATCAAGACTGATGCTAAACTAAATAGAAAATAATAGGAAATTGAGTAGGAAATATACATGATTTTTAAAATAAAGTCTCATATAAAGTCGATATTACTTCTGCCAGCTTTTTCCTTATTGCATAGGTGAAATAGGAATTATAGTAAACTTTTCTTGAAATGTTTGTATTTTTTTTCTATTTCGGTTCGATCGTACTTGGAAATTGTCATCGGGTGCGATCCAACCATATTTATTGGCCCATATTATAATATGGACTTGTGGGACAATATCTAAGTCAGGTTTTTTAGCCCAGTAAAATTCGTGTAAAAAAAGTGTCGTCAATTACAATGACAAGAGCATTACATTCGGAAAAATAATTTGCTTTTTCATTAGTTTCACTTATTTTTTCATCTGTAAAACCTTTAACATCATCAATGTTACCTTATTTCTTTATGGTTTTTAACAAATGCTTGTTTTCTTTTTTGACGCGGAAACGTAAATTCGTGTTCTAAATCATTAAGCACTTCATTTATAATTGTTATTCTTCGAATTCTGTCAATAATTTCTTTTATGCTAAAACGAGTGCTAAAGTTTACTATGGTAGAGAAAATTTACTCACACATTTGACTGCTAAATATTCAAATATAAAACATACTACTAGAACAGTCTTAAAGGATTATCGCGAAATATTTAGATGAGCTTAATTAAATTATGTGTATTCAATTCAATGCTTGTAGAGCAAGTAGATGTGATAAAGTTGTTTGTAACTGTATAATTTGGATGGGCAAAAATACAGCATACTAAATCTGATATATTCTTTCGTTTAAAGGCAATGCTTTCCCAACCAAAGATATAACAGAGTATTGTATCGGTTTAAGGTATGCAACTGTACCTTGAGGTTCTGGATTTTGTTTGAGTAAATTTAGAATTTTTTGGGAACAAATCTTTTCAGCTGCTTGGTAATTCATCTTATATTCTAGCTTGAGGTCAGAAAGTGTAAGTAAATGTCTTTCGAGAATTCAGTTATTAATATGTGAAGGTGAGCAACGGAAACACAGTGATTTCTCATGGGCAAAATGACTGAAGGTTTAAGTAGCCTGGTAGCTTGGTGCCTATGTGTACTGAGTCCTGTATATAGCATGGTAATTCCGGGTTTGTATTGCCCATTTGAAATCAGTTTCAATTGCAAAATCTACTAGAGGAATTAATCGAACCAACGATGTGCCTTATCGAATTTGTAGCGATTCCACGCCTTATTTTAGAGGAACTGATCTTTATCAAGTCCTTGTTGATTTGGATCTGGCAGCGTTGCAAACACCTATCTAGACTCACGTGGATAGAGAAAGAATCCTTGATTTGGATCTGGCAGCGCTGCAAACACCTATCTAGACTCACGTGGATAGAGAAAGAATCCCACGTAATTCCACTGGAATTCCACGGAATGCCACGTAATTCCACGGAATTTCACGTAATTCCACTGGAATTCTACGTAATTTCATGGAATTCCACAATCTTGTACACCATAATTCCACAGCGGTTTACCCCTCGGTATATAGCCCCCCTGAAGCGCACCTACCATAGACATTTCGCGTAGCTGTTCCCGTTCTCAAATCAATTATTTTAGTTTTCCTTCTCCCCCTTTTCTCCTGGCTCCTGGGTTACGGGATCCGGTTTTCGTCCAGGTTCCTACATGTCCTGAAAATTTCAGCCCTCTAGCTATACTGGAACACGTTTCATTAAGGTGTTTCACTTTGATTGCCGTTTCATTTAATTTTAATTTTTTTGGACTTACCCGCCAAAGAAGTTTCACTTAAAAAAATAAAAAAAATCGGTCAATATGATCAAAAATGATAATAATTGCTGAAATGCGGTTTTTGCGGTTAATTTAAAAATTATACTTCCCCGCGCCACGTGTTGCCAATTGAATTTTGTACATCTTTCATAGTAAATTTAAATTACAAAGCGCATTCACCATTTTGTCAGGTGTTAGTGCCTTGGGATAAGTTGTTAGTCTTTACAGACTCAGGTTTTTGCGTAGTAGCAGGAGACTTGACGATGTCTATTTCAGTTTTATGTATCAGAATTCAGGCTCTCTATGCGGATGCAAATATTTGGATGTCATTGCCTTTATGTAAATAAACACATCTTTACAATAATAAAAGGCGGATTTCAGGGGAAAAACCAAAACAAAATCAGATAATATAGATAATGTGCCGCTAATTATATGCTTCGATATCTCAAAATACTATTTCATAAACATTTTTACAAACCTACATTTCTGGTATAATAGTTTTCAAATATGCTTATTATCAATAAATCAATAAATTCAAATTAAATTGCTGAGACGAGGGATAAACATTATTTTGAACGAGTATAATTTATCTTTTTATAGGAATAGCATCTGGGAAAACCTATTATCAGGCAATAAATGTGGGTTTAATTTAAACCGTTAATATTAATTCCTGCAATATACCTATATGCACTAGTGCTTTCCAACCACGTAAGCGACTAAAAATGGTCCATTTCAATAGCCATTAAAGATATCATCGTGTCACTACTAGAAAGTTTGTATGCATGCGTAACGCCTTCGAAAATTTTAAAGTAGTTGCTTCTTTTTTAACGACCAACACGATCGTAAAAATAATTTAACAACTTTTATTAAAAGGTTCATATTCCCAGTATATACAGGATGTCTTATTTGTATGGCTAATGACTATATTAAAAATTATACACACACCGGCATAATTAGGGAAACGGGCAAAATTTACACTAAGTTTGACTTCAATTTTCTCTTGAACCCTTCACTCAATTTTGACTTTTGGTCCTAATGTCATATACAAGTCTAAAAAGAAAGTAATGTTTTTTGTCAATTTTGGGACACTCTGTACAGTGAACGAATGAAATTTGATAATGCTAAATTAAAGATAGCTCCTTTCTGAACATTTTCTTTTTTTATTCACTCTGATACCTCGAATATTAAGGATACTAGAGGGTTTTGTTAAAAATAGTACTTTTTATGGAGCGATGAATTTCCCTTAATCTTTGTAGAGTGAACGAATGAAATCCGATATCATTCGATAATGCCAAATGAAAGATTGATCCTTTCTGAGTATTTTCTTTTTTATTCTTTCTGATACCTCGAATATTAAAGACGATACAGGGTTTTGTTAAAAATAGTGCATTGGCCTACTTTTTAAGGGTCAATGAATTTCCTTCAATCTTTGATATGTTATAGAGACCATTAGATCTAAAATTTTTATGGCATTAAGTTTAATTCCTGACAGTGTTACTGTTACCTATACAGGGATAAATAAAAGTCCCTTCCATGTTTTCCATTTTGTGAAATGTTATTTTCGAAGGCCTTCCTTCACATTTGATCCAGGCTTAGGACTGGTCCAATTTGTGCTTTAGTGCATAAATTGGAGTGTGTTTAAAGGCCAACGAAAATCAACAACAATAAATTAACGAACAATAACGATTTAAAACATCAACAATAAAAATAATTAGTGTTTTAATAACGCATTTTCACTTTGATAGCTCTTCCTATGAACCTTCTGTTGATACATATTTCGTTTCTATTTCTTGTTGGCTTCTTATTTGAGGTACTGTTCGACACCTGTTTTGCAGGTATAATCTTTTGCCACCATTTCTTAATACAGTTTTGTTTATGTCATCAGGTTTTGTCAAAGTTAGGCAAAAGTCAGATTCAAAATTGGGATTGCTAAAACTCCAACATGAGTGATATGACTCCTAGTGATGTGGTTAGGGCCGTAGCGTTGATTGAAGATGGCAGATCTTACTCTTATGTTGCTGATGTGTTAGAAAAATCAAAGTCCACGATCTACCGTAAGGTCAGACGGTGGAGGCAAACTGGGGAGTATAAAAGGAAACCAGGCCAAAACAGAAAACGAATAACCATGGGTAGAGATGTCAGATTTGTAGCCTTACAAATCCTATGAAATATGCGTAGAACAGTGTCACAATTAAGAAACGAGCTGGAGGAAGTACGTGGAAGAAGAACAAGTGATCGGACCATTAGAAGAAGACTCAAAGAAGTTGGTTTGAAGGCCTATAGAACGAAGAAAGCTCCACAACTTCAGCGACGTCATCGGGTTGCGAGACTACACTTTGCTAGGGAGCATGAAAATTGGGAAAATGACCAGTGGGCAAATGTTCATTTTACGGATGAGAGCCGCTTTTGCGTTAACTCTATCGATGGCAGGGAGAGACTATACCGCCGCTGAGGAGAAGCAAATGAACAGTTTAATTTTATCCTACTGTTTCCTTCGGTGGAGGTTCGGTAATGGGTTAAGTTTAGAAGCCCGAACAGAGTTGGTTGTTATTAATGGCGCTTTAAATGCACATAGATATATCCAAGATATCCTACAACAGCATGTCGTACCATTCGCCCCTCAAATCGGAGACAACTTTTTGCTTATGCACGACAATGCCCCCCCTCACGTGGACCGTTGTGTCTCCGACTTTCTAAATGTTGTCGAAATAAGGGCAATGGATTGGCCAGCATGTTCTTCAGACCTTAATCCCATAGAACATGTCTGGGACATGTTAGGTCTGTGATTAAGATCCAGGATTCCCGCAGTGCAAATTCCCGAACAAGCAGCAGCAGCTCTTGTTGAGATCTGGGATAATCTGGCTCAAGAGTTCATTGATAATGTTCTTATGAGTATGGAAAGATGGATGACTGCTGTCATAAGGGCGCGTGGAGGTCACACGCGCTATTAAAACACTAATTATTGTTATTGTTGATGTTTTACATCCTTATTGTTCGTTAATTTATTGCTGCTGTTTTTCGTTTGGCCCGTTGGCCTTTAAACACGCTCCAATTTATGCACTAAAGCACAAATTGAACCAGGCCTAAGCCTGGATCAAGTGTGAACGAAGGCCTTCGAATATAACATTTCACAAAATGGAAAACATGGAAGGGACTTTTATTTATTCCTGTATAGGTAACCGTTACACTGTCAGGAATTAAACTTAATGCCATAAAAATGTTAGATTTAATGGTCTATATAACATATCCAAGATTAACGAAAATTCATTGACCCATAGAAAGTAGGTCAATGCACTATTTTTAACAAAACCCTGTATCATCTTTAATATTCGAGGCATCCGAAAGAATAATAAACAAAATACTCAGAAAGGATCAGTCTTTAATTTGGCATTATCGAATGATATCGAATTTCATTCGTTCACTCTACAAAGATTAAGGGAAATTCATCGACCCATAAAAAGTACTATTTTTAACAAAACCCTGTAGCATCCTTAATATTCGAGGTATCAGAGTAAATAAAAAAAGAAAATGTTCAGAAAGGATCAATCTTTAATTTGGCATTATCGATAGATATCGAATTTCGTTCGTTCACTCTAGAGAGTGTCCCAAAAATTGACAAAAAAAACATACTTTTTTTTAGCCCTGTATATGACATTAGGACCAATTGTTTAAAATCAGCAATATCTCTAACGTATTCTTAAAGAATCAGGGTAGTTTACCAAAAACAAGTCAAAATCGAGTGAAGCCATCAAGAGAAAATTGAAGTCAAACTTGTAAATTTTGCCCGTCTCCCTAATTATGCCGGTGTGTGTATATAAGTACAATGTTTCAATTTTTCTGGAAAGTATTCATTCCGTCTGCTTTAACTGAAAAATTGTAATGGCAGCCGTTTATAGAAGGAGGGACAATTTAAAATTGCTGTTTTTTTCATTGTAATTCCTCGTTTTAAATGACCATATGATAGCTGCTATGTTAGATATGATGAAAAATAAGATTTATATACAGTTTACCAAAAATATTTATTGCCCAATGTAAACCTTTGTAACGCATTGAATTTATGTGAGAGCAGAGCTGGCTCAAGTAAATTTGTTTGGTATATTCAGCATCCCATAGCTCTATAACCTGTATGTATTAAATTTTTGATTTTTAGCGAGCCTCCTTTCATAAACCTCAATGTTGACTGATCATAGGCAAAGTGCATTGTTTATTTTGTTTTAATACGGATAATTTGATTACTTTTGAAGCCCTTTTTCCAGAGGAGACACTATATCGGATTAATTAATTCATTGGCTGCCCACAAAGCACATTTGTGCGGATAATTTTGAATACTGAATGTCATTAGTGATTGTTTTCTAGTAATACATTTTTTCGTATTTCTGAAATAGAAATATGAAAAAATTTCTATGTATGGGAACTCGAAAACCGTAAGAGATACATTGTCAGTTAAATTATGGCAAAATTGCACATTTAGGTGCCTAAAAATACTCGAAATTTCAAAACCTTCTAAACGGTATATTGTTAGGCACCCGGAGATGAACTGAGATCTGGATAATCTGGAACACCGCACACTTGTGACCGAGATATCCCTGTTGTACAGATATTTTCACGGCAGATGTTCTCAGGATTTGGCCCGCATCATCTACGAGGCGTTAGAAACCTGAGAGAGCTCTTCGAGTGCGCATGTGCGAATGGATCTTGTTAAGCTGTCAATAGTAGTGAGGTTAGAATATTTCACTTCACGCATGGCCCTCCGCTCGCTTTGCGAGAACTGACCAAAACTTAGCCAAGGCATACCCGAAATTATGAAAAAAAAATCAAAAATGCAGTACGACAATCCAATTCTACCCCTTTTCCAGCAACGATTCACACTAACAGTTATTTACTGGTAGTATTTGTACTTAAATCCAATCGGGGAACAGCAGTAAGATATTCAAGTACAAAAGGGAAGAGCTCTCTCATGATTTTAACGCCTCAACCAGAGACAACATCTGCCTTAACATCATCACGCGCATTATAAGATCCTTTACACAAATAGTGCACTATATAAAAATCGGCCTTTCCCATTGGTCGATCCGCATGGCCCTCCGCTCGCTTCGCTCGCTACGGGGGCTCAAGAAAAGGAAACTAACCAGGTGCTAACCCAATCTAACCCAAGACATAACCCAAAATCAAGAAAAAAAGCTGTTTAGAAACATAATCTTAAAAAAAAAATAAAAAATAGCAACGGGGTTCGAACCCGCGTTTTCCAAGTGAGACCCAACGATCTAAGCCTCTACACCACGTGAGCACTTGATATAAATCGATTGCATCACGCAGACATATCGTAATACGAGATGGATCGACCAATAGTGCACTATTTGTGTAAAGGATCTTTAAATGCTCATCACGCACCCAGCAACGCCCTCAGAGAGTCGCGATATACGGCAAGAGCGCACCCGTTGGTTGTACACCTGGAAACACCTAGATCGTCGCTTCCACAGGGAACTAATTAATGTTAACGTGCCGAGTCCCATCTCAGTCAGATCTTTACTATCCAACATTAATGATGCAACAATGATTTTAATAAATATCTAATATACAATTAACAATTTAAACTATAAAGGTATCGTAGTAATAGCTTTCAAGTATTGACATGCTACAATATTGAACAAGGTAGTGTTCAATTAATTTTATTTAACAGAGAAAAACATTTAAATTGAGTGAAACGTATCTAAAACAATATACCACGGTTTGGGAAAAGCTGGTCAAGAGCAGTCAATGCTAAAAACGCTGCTTACCGCGAATGGCGCCGAGATCCAAGAGCCGAAAATCGAAATATATTCATCACGACTCGAAACCAGTGTAAGCGGACCATTGACGAGAGCAAGGAGATATATAACGAGTAGATCAAGAACAAGCTTCTCAACTGTTCTAATGGATCAAGATCCTTACGGTCAGTTGCCAAAGCTGTCAATCAGGTCTCTCAAAGACGTCAATCCCACCACTGGCGGAAACGGCTAAAGAAAAAGCGAACATTCTTGCCGAAATATTTGCATCAAATTCTACCTTACATCATCAAGGAAAGATTCCCCCAACTATCCCGAAAGTGAATTCCTCAATGCCAGGGCTGGTATTTCGCCAACACGAAGTGAAACGAATATACAAAAACCTAGACACTAACAAGGCCACAGGACCGGATGGCGTTCCCGCAATAGTGCTGCTAAACTAACAGCTCCACTATGCAGGCTTTTCTCCCTATCATACTATATATATTCTAGCTGATAATATGCTCAAGTACAATCAATCCCGAAGAAAGTAAAAAAACGATTCCAAATAGCTGCCGTCCAATTGCTTTAGTTCCCATCATGTCCAAAGTCGTAAAGAAACTGATCAACGAACAGCTCTTAAAATATCTCGAATCGGCAGGCATCATAAGCGATCGCTAGTATGGCTTCCGCAAGCACAGATCAACGGGACATCTCCTGACTTACGTGACCTACCTGTGGACCAAAGCTATCGAGAGCTACGGCGAATCTCGTGCAGTGGCTCTCAACATATCCAAAGCATTTGATAGGGTGTGGCATGACGGATTATTAAGCAAATTAACAGCATACGGACTGCCACCAGCACTGTTTCTATGGCTTTCCAATTTCTTAAAGGATCGAAGCATCCGAGTTGGTATGAACATCGTTCGGAGGAATATAAAATCAATGCCGGAGTTCCTCATGGGTGTATATTATCTCCCACACTGTTCATGCTCTATGACAATGATCTTTTAGACAGGACAAACAATTCTATTTACAGCTTTGCAGACGACAGCACCCTTATATCTTCATTCATGTCGCGCACTCCAATGATCGCTGCTCGTTGCCAACGCGAGCGAGAAAAACACCATCAACTTTTCTGTTTTTGGAAATGGCTGATAGAACTTCAATAATCTGATCTATTGATTGGTTAAGCGCTCTTACTGAGTTTGCCTTTGCAGTCCATCTGGTTCTTGAAAGATTTTTAAGTTGAACTGATTTATCTATTTCTTGAATTTTTACTTGCAGGTGTTTAAATCTCTTTGTGCTTGATGTAAAAATACATAAAGCTCTTGTTGATAGCAAAATCGGATGATTGAAAAGCAAGTTTAGAACTATCTATTTCCAATTCACTTAAGCATTTAATTAATAACTCGGCCATACCCTGCCCGGATTTATCGCAACATTCAACGGCCTTAATAAGCCTTTCGTGAATATTAGCCTTATTGTCGGCATAACGTATTACCAGGGAGAGTATATCCTTATGGGATAAATCAGGGGTCGTATCAGCCATTATCGGAAAAAAGTAACATTCTTTAATTTCCGCAATTATTAAACTACGTACCTCTGATTCAATTAAAGAGATCATTTCATTTTGAGATTCGCCACTCATGTATGCCACATGATAAGGGCGCAATTTTCTGTAGTCAAACCATTTTTTCACGACACTGTTATGTCTTGATATAAGTTTTACAATTTGTCCAAAATTTCCTTCAGAAGCCGAATCAGATTTTCGAAAACCCAATCCTAGAATACCTAATGTTCTGATTGTGTCCATTAGAACCCATAAAACTTTCTTATTCTGACTATGGATTTTCTCTTGTTCGATTAATGTAGGTATTTCTCTTATTTTTATCTAGGAAAACATCAATGTCTCTCTGTAATCAAGAAATTACAATAATCGGACAATGCCGTTTTATGAGCCAGTGTTGCTGAAGTTTGCCCAATTTATTTTTTCCAGCACTTTTCATTTTTCCCCACCCTTTTACGCCTCCTTCAACCCAAGAGCTTTCCCCTTTTTCCCCCTGTACTCTTTGGAAATAAGCAGCAAACAAAACAGAAAGCAGAGTCATTTATGGTACTATATTTTAAAAATTCAAATTCATTAAACCATTGAGCATTAAACCTATTCTTTCCATCTGATGGAAATACCGTCAAGCGAGGTTAATGGGGTCCCAAACGAATAAGATAGTTTTTTTTTAACTTAGAAGGGCGCATTCCAGGATCATGATTAATTATATTATCAGAAAGACTACTTTTGTCATCAATTTCAGAAGAAATATTACCTTTGTTTAAATTTGCAATATCTATTATTAAATTGAAATTCTGCCCAAGTTCTGACATGGAATTTAAAATATCAATTGTAATCATTTTTTCATCTAAAATTTCTGATTTATGACATTTTTCTAACAGCGCTTTGTTTTCATTTAAAGAGTCTAACAGATATAAAAATTTTCGTAACAGAGATATAAAAGATTTTTCTTCTTCTGGTTGATCAAAAGAAATAATGTTTGATAAATCCAAAAATTGGGTTGTTCCGTTGTCAGTGTTTATATAAATTACGTCTGGTTCCACGTCTATATCACTGGGGATGGTAGTACTGACACTTGGCATATTCATGTCTATATGTTCACTAACACTAGTATTTTCACTCGCATCGATATTTCTACAGGGGCTATCATTAGAGCTTATTGGAACAGAATCAGTGTCAGAAGTAGCCTAAAGTAAAAGGATTATCATTAGGCCAAATTAAACCAGAAAATATTTTAAAAATCATATCGATATTGCAATAAACATTTTCTATTATATATACAGAGTGAGCCACGTTTGATAATGGATAATGTGGAAGCATCTTGAAAGCAGCTTGAGAAAAGACATACAAAGTTGGGTAAATTAGAAATGCATTATATAAGCAAAATATGTCGTAGTGTCGTAGGCGTAATGAGTGTAATAACATTTGTTTGGAATCATTGTTTCCTAAATTATAAGTAAAAGAATGAAATATTATGCTTTTATATTATGATAAAACCTATAAATATTTCGATTTTATCTTGCCTCAATTATCGTTTCTGTTTCTGTTTCATATTTCCGTTTCTTTAAGGCAGCCTCAAATGGGTTTGCAGGTGCCCCAATATTGTGTATGGATACCCTCTTTCCACCATGTTTAACTTTTCCATGCTGACTTTTAAAATCATTGTTAAAAGCAGATTTACATTCACAGCATTGAACTTTGTATCTTTTAGGTTTAATTTTTTTTTGAATTTGTGGTTAACCGTAAGCAGAAGTATGTCTAAAAATTAAAAACCGCTGCCAATGAA
>MU184946.1:79310-102504 GCA_016904865.1 Pissodes strobi
TTTCCTCCGCCGGAGCTTTACTTTTCACTTTTCCGCCGGCGGAGGTAAAAGTGTTGTCATAGCAACATAGATACAATACAAACAGACAACAAAATATGCGCCAACGACTCAAGATTTATTAAACTACAATTTGTATTTATCACTCAATTTGTGACTGCATTTCTAAAAATCACTAATTTAGGAGCAAATTGGTTATTATTTAATTGAACTTACTCAATAACTGCTTATCAATACGGAATTAAAACGCAATCGGAAACGCAATTTAAAAAAAATAATTATTGTTGACAGTGTCCACTGACAGCTTTATGTTACATTATATTCACCGACACCGGTCTAAGCAAGGCCACCTACGACCGTGGTCTAAGCCGCCTTGCGAACCCATTTATCTTTAATAATAATTAGATATTATTACTATTAAAAAGAGATGTTTTTGCATTAATTTGTTGACATTTGAAGAAAAAACAGCATATTTTATTTGGAGGAAAAGTTACTTTTCATGGCTTGCTCCCTATTACCAGCCTCACTCCGTTCGGCTGTTAAACACGAGCGCGCCATGAAAAGTATCACTTTTCCTCCATATAAAATAATATACTATTTTGTCCCCCACAAAAATAAGAACAGGTATAGGTGAAAAATTAGTTCAATTTAAAGCTCGTATTCCAGCACCTTCTGAGCTAAAATCTAATGAAAATATAATTTTCACTCTTTTTGATTTCCATCCGTATTTCGACGGTATACTAGGACTTAACGAAATTCAAAAATTTAATTTTCTTATTGACTTCAAAAATAAATGCATTAAAAACGAGGTAACCACTGTTCCCATACTGTATCCGCATTCGCAGAATGTAGTGTATACAATTTCTGTTAATTCTCACGAAATTGTCGCAGCCCAGGTGCCGGTATCTGTTTACGATGGCGACATCATAATACCTGAATGTTCCGTAGGAAATCTGTTTTTCCCAGAAACTTTAACAACTGCAAAACAAGGTCTTGCAAAAACTGAAATATTTAATTTTACCGATAAAAATGTAACTATAAACCTTAAGGAAGCTTTAAATGTGATTCCTTTCCCAGACGCGAAAAAAGATAGCTTTGAATTTTATCATATGGAGCATTTGTTACCTAACACCGTTCTTAATAAAGATAATGATATTCCAAACTTAATACGTGTCGAGCATTTAAATTCTGAAGAACGTAATTTAATAACTAAACTTTGTCGCGAATTTTCTGACATTTTTTATAAAGAAGGCGAAAAACTAAGTTTTACAAACCAAGTAAAACACGATATAAAAACCACAGATGAGACTCCAATTTTTACTAAGTCCTACAGGTATCCTTTTATCCATAAGGAAGAGGTACAAAGGCAAATTAATAAAATGCTAGAGGACGGTATTATTAGACCCAGTCAGAGTCCATGGTCCAGACCTATTTGGATCGTTCCCAAAAAACTAGACGCGAGTGGCAAACCAAAGTGGCGCATAGTAACCGATTTTAGGAAGGTCAACGAAAAAACGATAGAGGACCGATACCCTCTTCCAAATATCACGGATATTTTGGATAAATTAGGCCGCTGTCAATATTTCTCCGCTTTAGATCTTGCCGCAGGCTTTCACCAAATAGAAATGAACCCCAAGTCAATTCCAAAAACCGCGTTTAACGTCGAAAATGGCCATTATGAGTACGTACGCATGCCATTTGGGCTAAAAAACGCGCCCGCGACCTTCCAACGGGTTATGGATAACATCTTAAAAGGCCTACAAGGGACAATTTGTTTAGTTTACATGGACGATATTATCATTTTTTCCGCAAGTCTAGAGGAACACATAAAACATTTAAAACTAGTCTTTAAACGTCTAAGAGAAGCGCGATTTAAAGTACAGTTAGATAAATCCGAATTCCTTAGGAAGGAGGTAGAATTTTTAGGGCACGTTATCACGCCAGATGGAATTAGGCCAAACCCGAAAAAAATAGATGCAATTCAAAAATTCCCAATTCCGAAAAGTGCTAAAGAGATTAAATCATTCTTGGGACTTTTGGGATATTATAGGCGTTTTATACAGAATTTTGCAAAACTAACCAAACCTTTTACAAAATGATTGAAAAAAGGCGAAACTATCGAGCACACATCTGAATTTATCGAAACATTTGAACTATGTAAAAATATCCTCTGTAACGACCCAGCTCTACAATATCCGGACTTTGAAAAACCCTTTCTTTTGACAACAGATGCCTCTAACTTCGCAGTCGGTGCTGTTTTAAGTCAGGGTAAGATAGGTAATGACCTTCCCGTGGGATACGCATCCCGTACCCTAAACCCAGCGGAAGTTAATTACAGTACCATAGAGAAAGAGTTATTGGCAGTAGTATGGGCCACCAAATACTTCAGGCCATATTTATTTGGAAGAAAATTCACAATAATAACGGATCATAAACCACTCCAATGGTTATTCAATTTAAAAGAACCAAGTTCGCGCTTGGTAAGATGGCGATTAAAACTCGAGGAGTACGATTATGATATTGTATATAAGAAAGGAAAGCAGAACACGAACGCAGACGCCTTATCAAGAATTGAAATAAATATGATGGAAAATGAGTCAGTTGTTGGAAACCCCGGAGATGTCGACAACGATATTAACCAGTATTTGCAAGAATTGCAAAACAAGCCCCAGACAACTAAAGAAAAAGAAGTCATTAGCGAAATATTCGATCTAAACTCACCTCCAACTTTCCAAACAACCAGTAGTTTAGACTTACCCAACGAACGTGAATTAGAGGAGAATGAAACGATACATTCGTCAAGGGAAGACCCAATTCTCAATATACCTATCACGGAAAATCCGGTAAACTATTATACGAATCAAATTGTTTTTACCCAGAAAAACACAGGTACTTACCATGTGGTAAGAGCATCACCTTTCGAGACAAAAAATCGTAAAACTGTCAATCTTTCTAATAACTTTGAGGAAGAAATAATAAAGTTTTTTAAAGATTACGTCGAACCCAAGAAAATGTACTGCTTATATGTCCAAAAATCCGAAATCGAGCTATTACCTAAAATATCTGTACTTCTTACCAACACATTCAAAAACCATTCATATCGGTTAACTTTCTCTAATTCTATGTTACATGATGTTACTAGTGAAGAGCGGAAAAAAGAGCTAATTAAACACTATCACGAAAAAACTTGTCATCGTGGAATAAACGAAGTTCTAGCTGATTTGAAACGATTGTATTTTTGGCCCAACATGAAAACTGACATAATAGAATATATTAATGATTGCGAGATATGTCAACAGGCAAAATATGATAGGCATCCGCCTAGAATCAAATTTGCCCTAACAGCAACTCCATCAGAACCACTAGAAGCTTTACATATAGACACCTTTCAAATTTTAAACACGAAATTTTTAACCATCATTGATGTATTTTCACGGTACGCCCAAGCATACCCCTTGGAACCAATATGCAGTGCTGAGACAGTCTTAGATCAGTTAATTAATTTTATGACCCATTTTGGAATACCACAGTCAATTACTTGTGACAATGGCTCAGAATTTAAAACATCTTTGTTAGCTGATTTTTGCAAACTACATAAAATAAGTCATCATTTTACTACACCTGGAAACTCTAACAGCAATAGCCCCGTTGAACGACTTCATTCAACTCTTGTAGATAACTTCCGTGTAATGCGTTTAAAAGACCCAAAATTAAGCATAAAGAAAGCAATGCAATATTCAGTGTTAGGCTACAATTCGGCAGTTCATAGTGTTACCAAACAAAAACCGTTTGATATTATAAATGGACGCCTAAAAGCAATTGACCCTTTTGACCTAACAGACGAACTAATATTGAATAAATTTATTATTGATAGACGCGAACGTTTAAAACATTTATATAATCATATTCATGAGACATCCCTAACTGCAAAAACACACGTAATCGAAAAAAGAAACGAAAATCGCGAAGATCCGCCCACGCACGCCGAAGGTTCTAAGGCTTATATAAAAAATAAGAGCGCAGCTCGAAATAAAGCTAAACCACGGTATATAAAAACGGTAGTTAAAAAGAATCTACCAACAAAAATTAAAACCCATAAAAATAAACTTGTCCATAAATCACAAATAAAGAGACCCTCAACTAATAAGCGCTCTCTTCCACAGAACAAGGATAAGGACAATAACCATGACACTGACCAATCCCAACCAGGTTGCAGTTATACTCGTGATGATAGCGGCTCTGACTCATAGCAGCGATATCAAATTCACTGAAATAAAATCTCCTTTATGTCCCTTTAATTTAGGTATGACTAGAATAGTAGAAAGTAAGCATACTTTTATACATTATATTGACGTAGGTCCTTTAGCTAATCAATTAAATAATCTTGAACATTTTTATAAAATTATAGAATTAAACCTAGAGACAACATATGCTAGAAATAGTGGTTCTGCAATCTTGCGCAATCTTCTGATGCATGCAGAACATTTAATTAATAACGTTAGGATTAAGCTTAATAATATTTCACCGCATAAGCGATCTAAAAGAGGTCTTTTAAATATCGTGGGTAAGGTTAACAGATGGCTTTTTGGGAACTTAGATAGTGACGACGGAGAAAGGTATGACAAAGCAATTTTGTCTTTGGCAAACAATCAGAATTCTGTTAATCACGAAATGTCTCTTCAAATATCCCTCACTAAACAATTAATCAGTAACTATAATAAAACAATTTCTCAATTAGATGCAAATCAAAAATTGATAAAAAGCAAGTTACTGCAGTTTCAGTATAACGTAAATCAAACGTTAGACGACATTTCAGCATATTTAAGAGCTCAAAATACTCTCGATCAGATCATCCTAAACAGCCAAAATTTAATTACCTTCTTAGACAATATTGAGAATGCGGTTATGTTCGCTAAACTAAATACGTTGCATAGTTCAGTAATCTCTGCATTTCAATTAAATGAAATCATAAACTACTTGGTGAATACATACGATAATAAAAAAATTGTAAATTTTAAAAATATAATTTCGTATTATCATATTTGTGGTCTCCAAGTAAGCTTTTCTAATAGTAAGATTATATTCGCTATACATTTTCCAATCTTACTTAATGAGGTTTTCGATACTTTTCACCTCATCCCAATTCCTTTGAACCAATCGATCATAATTCCGAATTATCCCTACCTAATACTTGGCTTAAATCAAATTCAAGAAGAACAAGAAGAGTGCCCGCAAATCGAAGATGTCTACATATGCCAAAATCGATTGAAAACTCTGTTTACGAATTGCATCGTCTCGATGATCCGGTATGCTGAAAACCAAAACTGCCACGCGGCAAAGGTTCAATTACAACACCCAATAGTAAAAGCCATTACCAGCAAACACATACTAATTATACCTGCGGAGGAACAATTTAAAGTCTTCGAAAAATGTGAAACAAATGGAGGATACGTCCTTGTTTCCACGCCAAAAATGGTAGAGATACCAGTCGGCTGCCAAATAAAAATTTTGGACTACCATTTTATCAATAAAGAAGACGAAGTTAAGGAAGTTCCGCTTAGCTTACCTGAGATTAAAATGCCCGAAGAAAACACGCATTTTCTAAAGCAAGAGCCCATCCAACTTGAATCAATCGATCTGGACGAAATACATCGGCTGAAAGAAAAACCAATGCTCCTGAGGACCCCCGAAAAATGGGATATCCACCCAGTCGGATGGAGTTTTATCAGCATCATCCTTTCACTTGGAGTAGTAGGAGTAGCCCTTTGGATCTGCCTGAAAATCTATATACAAAGAACCCGGAAGAGGACTGCCAATCAACCCGATGAATCCAACCCATGAAACATTCATCCCTCATGTTTCACTCTTCGGCGGGAGGAGTTATGTGACGACCACAAAGGAAGTTCTCACGGAAACTGCAGAGCTAGCAACTTCATGCGAACTTATAAATATACCTAATTATTGTATTATTATTCATTTTTTCATATTCTCGAGCTTGTAACGTGTTAAATAAATATTTTTTAAAAACACAGTTTCTGCTTTGTGAAACATAACTTGCATACATAAATAATATTTAAGGGCTTCCGGTTAAAACAAGGCTGCGAGTCATGAACTCAGCCCTTAGACGCGCCTCATTCGATTTTTGTTAAAGGAAAACGAAATTTGAAAGCTAAAACCTTTGAATATCCAGTTAATCAAAATTGAATCTATTTTGATAAACTGAAACTAGATACCACCAATCTATTTAATAGATAGGTGGTAAATTGTCAATATAGGTATAAAGGTGTCATAATAGGCAATAGTAATGTCAAATTTGGTATTGTTTTCTCCTCGGTTTTCTCCATCCAAAAAACCTTGCAATATTCAAATATTTACGATAAAACATGAAAACTTTATACAGGTTTCAGATTTTACTTTTTTGTGTTAAATTGGGTATATTTATATAGTATAAGGTGTATCAACAACACATTTATCGACTATTTGTCTTTTCCAGCGACAGCATTTAGAACTCATAATAAGGCTGGTCGCACTGGCCAAAAACTTGTCTGTAGGATGGACATCGATCCAAAACCCGCCACCAAAATCAATGGCAAATCAAGTGAGGTTTAAGGATTTTATGTTCTAACAGGATTGGGAGGATGTTCTTCTGCCTGCAGAATCATGAACAATTTTCATATATATTTAGGATTATAGTCATACTTTGAGTCATATTTTTCGAATATTCTGTATAGACCTATAAGTATTCTACGGCAGGTTCTTGTTGCGATAAAGCCTGCATTTTATCTTCTAATAACTTTTATTATAAATATTAATAATTTTTTTGTTGGTCCTAAAATATGCTACAAATTTTCGAGTAAAGAATAAAGCAACACGAATAAGCCTAAAAATAAATTTACCGAATTTCAATATCCATCGATTTCTAATAATATTAGGCTTGACTTACGAAATTTTTTTATAAATGATCGGCTCCCGTGTGTCGTAAATAAAGCCGCTAATACCAATGTATCACCGATACTGGGACATTCGTAATATATACAAATTGGAAATCTAAATTACGGCGAAATATTTAAATTTCCCAGATATTATCTTATAGTTTTTAGTACAGATGCGAATTGAGGAGTTTTACGTTGTTATTATTAAAGAGGTTATAACGAAAGTTTTACGTAAAATATAAATAGCGATGTTTGCTTCTTTTGCTGCTTTTTTATCCTTTAGGTCAACGGTTTATAAAAACATGTAAAAATAATGTTAGAAAATGTAATAATTCAAGGTACAACAGGCATTTTTATAAAGGCAAACATTCATAAGAGAGAGCAATGCTAAAACAAACTCAGATAAAGTGCTAAAATTTATTGACGAAAACTAATAGAGACACAAGTATAAATAGAATATCCTTGAATTAATATCTAAGATAATGCCAAATTAATTAATTAATTGAAAATATATAAACAAACTTTAAAAATGCAATATTTAATGCTAAAATATGCTATTATCATATAAATTTACTGATAATGCTAATAAGGTTGTTGATAAAGAAAAAATAAAGCCAAACACTCAATAAAGGAAAATCTATCTAAATTTGCAGGTAAGATCTATTACTTATTTTAAAAATTTAAAACAAGTAAGTAAATCTTAAAAATACAGTATTTAATGTTACAAATAAGTATAACATAGAGGAGATATGAAATAAAACAAAAATCGACATAACAATTTGGTTTAATTTAATATTAACTCAATTTCAGAACTAACAAACTAACAGAAACATGTAAAAATAGATACACATTATAAATTTGCAGAAAATGCTAGTTTTTTTACATTGCAAAAAATATCTTAAAAATGCTATACTTAATGCTAGAAATAAAGACGCAAACAAGAATAAAGAATAAAGTGGTTTATTACGAGCGCAATTTCAGGACATAAATCTAATAAAAAAGCAGATAAAGACAATGGTATAATAATAAAAAATTAGTAGGCTTTACATAAAGAAATAAAACAAGCCAAAACATTGGACATCGAATAGAAAAACATGTAAAAATAAAACATTTTGATATTATAAATCAATATTTACAGACAATCTTCATCTAATACTTTTTTAAAACATGAAAAAACCTTTACTTGATACTAAGATAGTATATTTTCATAAAGAAATGAAAAACATGAAACAAAAATCTCAAAAATTGCAATAGTTCATTACGAAAGACAAGGAGAAACATATCTTTGATTTATATATCTAAATTTACAGAAAATGCCAGATTTTTTGCTTAGAAAAAAATATCCCAAGAATCCAAACTTACCGCTTAAAATAAAGAAATAAAATAAGATTCAAACTAGACATAATGAATAAAGAGTTTGGGTTATATCGAACATAATTTCAGGACGTAAATCTAATAGGAAAACAGGTAAAGACAATGATACTGGATCCTATTTTAAAAAATATAAAACATTAGTAGGCATTTTCATAAAGAAATGAAACGAGCCAAAACACTGGGAAAAAACTTGGACATCGAATAGAAAAACATGTACAAATAAAACATCTTACAGATAAAGCTAGATCAATTATTTAATTTAAAATTTTAAAACAAGTAAGCAAATCTTAAAAATGCAGTATTTAATGTTACAAATGAGTATACCATCACATCACACATCATAACAATCTGGATTATTATTAACACAATTTCAGAACCATTAAACTATCAGAAACACATGTAAAATAGAATATCCCTTATTTACTTTATAGATGTGCAGAAAATGTTAGATTTTCTACTTAGGGAAAAATATCCCAAAAATGCAAAACTTAATGTTAAAAACAAATAAATAAAATAATACGAAAACTAGACATAAAGAATCTAGTTTATTATAAGCACAATTTCAGCACGTAAATCTAATAGAAAAACAGGTAATGACAATGGCATTAGAACCTATTTTAAAATATTAAAAGAAAATTAATATACATTTTCATAATGACAAAAACTGAAAAATAAATCTTTGAAATGGTATAAAAATAAAATATATTAACGTTATAAATCTAAATTTTCAGATAGTGCTTGATTTAATACTTATTTTAAAACATGAGCAAAAATGTTAATTGGTACTAAGAAAAGACATTTTCATAAACAAGTGAAGGACATGAAACAAAAATTTTAAAAATTGCAATAATTTGACACGTTTTTCTAGAAAGAATAAATAAGTAAAACACTTGAAAAATAAAACTAACAAAAACAGATGAAATTGAAATAATCTTGCAATATAAATCTAAATTTGCTGAGAATGCTTGATAAAAATGAAAAAATGCAATACTTACCAGAAATTAAAAACAAAATGCCAAAGTCCAGTGAAAATCTCAATAAACTTAGACTTGGAGCATTGCTAAAAAATTTAAGACGTACATCTCTACAAATTTAGGTAAAATTAAATATTAATCAATATAAATATTAATTTACAGATAGTGATTTATAAAAATAAAATAAGAAAAACCTAATGAAATACCTGAAAATACAAAAATAGAAACAAAATAATAATAAGAATAAACATATGAATTATTGTTAAAATCAATTTAGGACGTAAATCTGATAGAAAATAAAAATTAACTAATCATTTACCAAACATAAAGACAAGTATCTCGTGAAGCAAAAAAAAGAAACACTAACAAAAACTTCATAATTAAAAATAATAAAAATTCGAATGGGAATTTAAAAGATTTAACGATAAAACAGTAATAATTAATAATCTAAATCAATAACTAAATTTTTCTACGAGAGAGTATTAAAATAATTTATATCTTTACCATAATTTTGAACCAGGTAAAATAAGAACTCATATTAAAATCATATAATAAGAAGAATTATGCCTCTTTAAGTGTCCTCCACTGTCTCTTTTGATCAGTTTTTAAATATCTTGTGCTGCATTTCTTACTAGGATATCTCATTGGAAATAAATAGCGTATAAATGGACAAACCAATATATTAACAAATACCTTTAATTACTGCCGGTTAATCTATTTTTGATATTTTACAAAACGGTCCCTCCCTATATTACGATATCGGTGCTAAAATTCCCTAATTTATAAAAACCAATATCGATCGAAAATTCTAACGATATTAATATGTATGTTAACAGCGTCTTCTCCTAATATATGAATTCCATTTCGGATAAAATTAATTGATATCTAATAGTAATATTTTTTCGACTCACCTACGCGAAATTTCTGGGTGACACGTGGAATAGGACTATTAGTGGCATTTAACACGCTATCGAAATTGGGGAGCTACGGAGGTGACTTAGCGTTCCGTTAAATTGCCCTTAGTGTGTCTTAGATGTCGCGAAGGCAGTTAGGCGAAAATAGGTTTAGAAACAACTTCAGAAGCATGGAGACCGTATTTCGAGAAGAAAAAGAAAACGAAGACAAAATAAAAGCGAAAAGAGAGGAAAAAGATCGGAGAGACAGCTTTTTATCGAAGGGAAAGAAGGTCAGAAAATTAAAATAAAAGGTAGGACGATAATATGATGAATAATAAAGAGAAAGGAAACAAAATTCACAAATTGCCGTAGTAGATTATATAAATCATACAAAATATTAAATGTGAAAAGAAATTAATAAAATCTTAACAGGCATGTAAAAAGTATTACGAGAAAAAAGGGAACTAAAATGACAACATAATGACGGATAAAGAATAAATTTTATTAGGCGAAAAGTAGAACAAAAGGTAAAACTACAACCAAAGAATAGGAGGAAATATGATAATAAAACAAACGAGAAAGTGAAGGCGAGGTGGATAGAACAATATATTACATAAATCGTATAAAAGGAAATAAGGAGAGTTCTGAAAGCATAACAAAAGCAAGGTATAAAAATGTTCCTTATCGAGCCGCTATTTTTTTTTGAGAGAAAAAAAAAAAAGGAAATCAAAATAGAGAAGAAAACAAGATAAAGCAATTTTACTAGGGAAAAGAATAACAAAAAACATAAAACCACCACGAAATACCAGAACGATAACATGATAAAAGAAAGTGAACTAAATTTTAAAGTTGGCGCCGTGGATAAAATAATTCAAAATGTTACTTGTCAATGTAAAAAATCCTTATTTTGGTACGCGATCACGAAGAAAACTAACAAAGAAGTAGAAGGCGCTTTTAGTAACAAGTTTAGAGGTATGGAAATAGTTAGAAAAGCAAATAACAATTGGATAAAATATTTACTAAAGGAAATGAAAACAAAAATAGGAAACAACAATCAAAGAAATAAACAGAAAGTGGTAAAGTAAATAAAACAATTAATTATATAAATTGAACACAGATAAAAGAACAAAAAGCAAACACCTGACAGATGACGATTATAAATAGAAGAGATAAGGTAAAGAAAAAAGGGGTAAAAGGGTGGGATGAAAGGGTTTTATTAAGAGTAGGAGAAAAATAAATTAAAGAATGCGACGATAACATGATAAGAACTAGAGAAAACAGAAGGTAATATAAATCGTTTAATAGGTAACTCAATAATGTATATTGTTTGTTTAGGACATCGCCATTAAGCATAACTCATTGAGAAACCGGAACAAACAGATAAGAGATCAGTGATTTGAGAAGGAAAAGGAAAACCAAGACGGAATAAAGGGGAAAAACACAAATAAAAACAGATTAGAGAATAAAGCTTTGTGGAAGGAAATAGTATTGATAAACAAAATTTCAATCAAAACTGGGCGATAATAACCTATAATAAGGAAAAAAGAGAAAATTAACAAGACCCTGAAATTAGGGAAGAAGGAAAAAACATTATATGAATCATTCTAAAATAATAAAATATTCCTAAAAGCAAAAGATAAAGTTGTTTAGAAAAACACTCTATGTCTATTTAAGAAGAGGCTATTTTGGCAAGAGATCAATGAGATATTCGGAAAATACGCAAAAGGAAACTCAACAAGGAAAATTAAAACAAAAACAAAAAGATTGAGGAGTAAGAATGAATAATACATTTTTTGACGAGATAAGGTGATCGAAAAACAAATGGACACTGCAACAAGATGATAATATGATAAGAAGTAAAAAGTAAGTAAACGAAATTTTGCAATTACGGAAGTAGGCCATACAAATGATTATATAAAACGTTCAAAAGAAAATATTAAATTTCTTCTTGTTTAGCAAAACGACCCTTGTTTATTTAAGGAGTGGCTATTTTGGCCAGAGATCAATGAGGAAGTAGAGAAAATGCAGAAGAACACTGTATTTCGAGCAGAAAAAGGATAACAAATTCAAAATAAAGGTGGAAAAAGGAGAAGATGAGGTGACAGGATGAAAAATAAAATTTAATAAAGGGATAAAGTGATCAAAAAGCAAACAAATATCCTTCACAAGATGATAACATGGTAAGAAATAAAGAGAAAGTGAACCAAATTCTGATGTTACGGAAGTGGGCAGCACAAAAGATTATATAAACCGTTTAAAACCAAATATTAAAATTCGTAAAACTAAAAAAAATATGTTTAGGAAAACGCTCCTTGTCTATTTAAGGTGAGACTATTTTAAGAAGAGATCAATGAGAATCTAGGAAAAATGCAGGAGAAAACTGTATTTCGAGAAGGAAAAGGATATCAAAGTTAGAAACAGAAGACTATGAGGAGAAAGAATGAAAAATGAATTTTTTGTGATGGGATAATGTAATCAAAAAACAAACACTCACAACAAGATGATAACATGGTAGGAAATAAAAAAAGGGCTAACAAAAAACTGGGCAAAATATTAACATATTGCAAAAGAAAATAATAACATTTCTGAAAGTAGGACAAGAAGAAATCTGGCAAATCATAGGGAAACAGTATTATGAGAAGACAATGGCAATGACTATACAAAGAAAGAAAAATAATTTATCTCAATCATGGAAAAACAAAGGCTATCAAAATGAAAATGGGCTATTGCAGTTGGGTATGATGTAATTGAGATTAGAAATTCCATTGAAAGAAGGCTGCAATCGCGAGAAGAGCATAAATATTATATAAGTAGAACAAAATAATGAGTACAATAATTGTAACCAACCTTATTCGCCAACTGCGCTTTTAGCTGGTTCATATGCCTAGCCCACTCAGCCAGGCAGTTAGAGCGGGCGCCTCTAAATTTTTACTCCACGAAATTTATTAGAAATTCTATCTGTCTGAAAATCGGATAAAAAAAATTTAGAAAAAATACCCTGTGAAAAAGAGTAGAAAAAATTAGAATGAGATTGAATTATAGCCTAAATACAGTTGCCAATACAAAAACCAGGATTACAAACAACCAGTTTATTACAAAAATAATACTTGGGTAGAACAATCTACTTTTTTTAAATTTAGAAGATTTTCTGATTACTGATAGTTAATATTATGCTAAAAAATATTTATGGAATATCACATAAGCTCTCCTACATATGCCGCAAGTGGTAATTAATGTTCAAATTACAATTATATTAATTGCTATGTTAATTAAGTTTCATTGACACTTTAACGCTAGAAATTACAACAATCAAGTATCAATTAAATTATTTAGGCAACTTTACTAATTACTATATAAAAATCTCAATAAATTATCTCTATGCTAATTAAAGAGAGGAGATATCTTTAAAAGAATATTTTAATATTATCCAGTTACTATTGCTTAAATATGTAACAATTTTTATGTTAAAATTAAACTAAACTACGCTTAGCTTATTCCCTTGGCAGCTGGAATATAGAAGACTTCTAAAATGTCTTCAAAATGCTATACTAAAAGGGATTTACTGAATAAAATATATTGTAACAAGCAAATTTTGGAGAGGCGACGTGCGACGTTCAAATAGGCGAGGACGTGACAACCCTGGAAAACGAATGGCGCAGCAGTAGAATCGAATCGGTGTTATATAATACGGAGTATATAGATAGATTAGAAATAAGGCGTAGATATAGTTATTGTACGATAGCAGAGTCGACTCATGGCGTTATGTAATTATGATAACTGTACTGGCGAAGGTGTATTGGCGAAATAAAACGTGTTACTAAAAACTAGTTGTTTACAGATCAGAAGTCGGGCTAACCTACGTATTGTGTTATTTGTTGTGGAGAACGGTCAAATACGCGATTTCGGCGAGTTAAATCGCAGTGGCAACTTCTTCTTTTTTTTGTGAGTGGCGATATCACAAAAACTCATAACAAAAGGCGGGCGTTTGTTGCTATCCTTGACAGTGGATTGACATTTGGCGATTTTTCAGATATTCACGATAATAATAAACAAGTGTGTGCTAATTAATTAGTGATTATTGTAAAAATTGTGGCGTATTTTAACTGGGTTCATTGGCATTGGTGTTTAAAAGGCGTTTTTCAAGTGATTTCCTATGGAGGAAGGCAGAAGTGACGAGTTAGAGCTCGATTACGAGTTGGAACTAAGCGACGGTGACCACGGCGAAGGCGATTCGGCGATGGAAGACGAAACAGTCTCCATGGTACATAAGCTGTTGAAAGGCGGTTTGGCAACTAGTATCCAGCAGATTGTGGCGGCCGAAATGGCAAGGGCGGCGAAGCAAAAGGCGGCCGTTGGTACTGGCGGTATCAAAGGCATCAGAAAAGGCGATAAATCAGGTGAGCGCGTTCCTCAGGCGGTAGTAGAGCATGCTTGTAGCGATAGGGCGGACTCCGCTTGCAGTTTGGGCTGTATGGGGGCAAGGGCAGGCGGCGACATTATTGGCCCTTTCGATCCTGATAGCCGGGACTGTAACGTAGTCACGTGGTTGAGCATAATTGATCAGTTGGGCGACATTCATGAATGGTCGGTTTAATCGGCTTAATGAATATGACCTCTCATGGGAAGACTGGAAGGTGGCTCTTAGGAAGGCGTTTCCTAGAGTGCATGACTTTGCTCAGCTGCTCAAGGAGATGATAGCGAGGGTTAAATTGGACGGCGAAACCATGACCCATTATTATCATGATAAAATGGCGTTGATCGAAAGGTGTGGGCTTTCAGGCACAAAGGCGCTTTGGTGTCTGATTGACGGTCTACCTCTCGATCTACAGGCGAATGCGAGGGCATTTGGTTGCTCTTCCCCCGGCGACTTGTATACTGGCTTTCTTTCCTCTTTTGACAGATATCGGCGTCCATCAACCGATATTGTGGAATTGGAGGGGCAAGGAAGTCCAGGGTCATGCGCAGGCGAAGACGACGAAGACTTCGCGGTCTTCTGAGGCGATTCTCAAATTGAGAGAGGCGTTTGGCGAATTTTGGGTACCCAAGGCGTACTATTTCCAACTGCTGGCGCGGGCTGGCGTCTACGAGCAAGGCGTTTGCTGACTTTTTGGCGAGGCGAGGTGTAAAACACCGAGGGCGAAAGGTTAGGTTGAAAGGTGCATGCAAGTGAGTCTGACTGGCGAGGTGCAAAGGGCGAATGGTCAGGTTGAAAGGTGTATGCAAGTGAGTTTAACTGACGAGGTGCAAATGGCGAATGCTCTGTTGGCGAAAGGCGAGAGCTATGGCGATTTAAGGTCCAAACCTCTTATTGAGATAGCAAAAGGCGAGTGAGAACCTGACAAAGGCGTAATATAAAGGTGATATTCGATAAAAGGCGTAAGGTTGCAACCACAGGCGAAACCTTTAGGGTAGGCGATTTGGTGTTATGGCGAATGCACAGATCGATAAGATCTGGTTGATTTACTGGCGAGTTAAATTAATGAGGGCATTAATTATTGCAGGATGGCCGAATGTAACAAGCAAATTTTGGAGACGCGAAGTGCGACGTTCAAATAGGCGAGGACGTGACAACCCTGGAAAACGAATGGCGCAGCAGTAGAATCGAATCGGTGTTATATAATACGGAGTATATAGATAGATCAGAAATAAGGCGTAGATATAGTTATTGTACGATAGCAGAGTCGACTCATGGCGTTATGTAATTATGATAACTGTACTGGCGAAGGTGTATTGGCGAAATAAAACGTGTTACTAAAAACTAGTTGTTTACAATATAGAAATAAATATAGCAGCACCAAATAAGGAAAATTGAGCTCAATTGACTGATATCAAAACGAAACGTTCAATAATAAGGTTTAAGAAAGTTAAACAAAATTTCTGCCATGGGTTTTACATATAGATATAATTAACTTAATATAAATGGCATAACCGCCCTAATTGTACCATGTAAATTTAGATAATACCAAGAGAGGAAGCGGTAAAAAATTACAGTATATTAGAGGACTATCTCTTATTAAAATCACTAAATAAGTTCAGCGAATTAAAACTCAATATCTCTGGAAGTAATATTTCCAGTAGGTGCTTCTCGGTAGATTATATTTAGTCTTTTCACTTGAAAAATTAAAGGTAGTAGCAGAATAAATCAAGAACAAAGCTCAACATATTTGCCGTGCTGATTTATTATTAATTGAAATTGATCCTACCAGACTTGAGGATGTGTTTTGTCCTCGGTAATTGAAAGACCAAGTACTAGTCGGGATAACCAGGCTACACTAAACTCTCTGTCTGGTCCAAGCTGGAGAAGACGGCTGGGCTCCTACTCAGATAAGGAAGGACCCAAGCAAATGGGTAGTGGTCCCTCGGAAAGACCCTGGTGAAAAAATTATATTTTTATAGCCCTGTTACTTAGAAGCACATGAGTTGAACCTACCTTTTAAAATAAAAGGGTTATAACACCGCTCTGCACACGATGATTCACAACAGCATAGCCGGTACTCTAACAAAAGATACGCGTTACTACGCTATGTAATATAAACAAAAATTGTTATCTGGCAATCAATAACCAGCAGTTGAAAACTTAATTGCCATTAGCTTCGAGAAGACCCGTTAATTTTAACTTCCCTCGATATATCCTATTTTCATGCCCATCTTCGGAAGGCGACTGTTGTCAAACGTGTCGGAGTACTGAAATACACTCGTAATAGTAATGTTGTGATAATCGATACCACAATTTAACGGATACACTGAGAAAATTGCGATATAATATTCAGGTACAATTGCAACGTTACACAATACGAAAAGTAAAAACTAGGGACGGGGCACAAATTTGGTGAAAAATGTTCTGAATCAAACAAAATGAGTTTTGTATTAGCGAATAGTGAACGCCAAAGAAAAAGTGTGAACAAACATTTATCCGAACTATGAAGAAATAGGCTACTTATGTCCCAAAGGAAAATCAGCAAGAATTAAATCTGTTCCGAGCTATTAAAATAACGTTGTCTAAGTTAGTTTGGGTTATCTTTCTTTGTATAAATGTTGTTGTAATAATATTAATTTTTTGTTATAAAAATACCAAACTGGTGATGAATGTGAGCTTAATCAAAAATTAAAATTAAAGTTACCAATTAATGGTCTGATAATAGACATTATGGGAAAATATGTTTTTGTAATATTGATAATATTAATGTGTTTTTTTATCGCATTAGAAACATATTCAAGAATTAGAGGAAATAAAGCACAAATGTGTTGGAATTATGGAATTATGACGGTGTTCCTTTGTAAAAAAAACATATTGCGAATTTAGGATGTTTTCCTAATTTATTATTTGTCAAATCCATTTTCTGGCTGAATAATATAAGTTTGAGGGTTAGCTTAATACACGCACGTGCCATCGGCGTTTCCATTACTCACCTTTGAGCGTCAGGACCGCTTGAACTCGAACATATTGTCTACTATTTTCTTAAAATCAAATTTAGGTTGATGAAATAGAATTCTATGCATATGAATATTTACGTTACCGAATATTTGATAGAACGATACCCGCCTAATAACAAAAACACTGAGCGTTAATGAACGCAATAACCGTCTTTTCCAATCAGAACGCAATATAGTCTTCCCAGCGGGCATCCTTAGTTTTCTACAAAACACTAATAAAAACGTGTTACCGATCGAGAATTTTTATCTGTTCCACTCCTTATAAGCTGCCCATTCGCGGGCTTTATTTATTATTAGGGAATTTAGGTTTATATAATTTCAAGTAATTTGAAATTTAAATGTTGTTCAGGTGATTTCGTGTTCGATTTTTATAGATCCACGTACTTATGATCGCTGGCTGGCTATTCGGAATAGATTTCGTCGGTTTGCGTAAAATGATAATTAACTATAAAATCGAATTCAATGGGTCGTGACTAACCAGTATATTTTGGGTATGCACACTCCTTAGATTCGCTGTTTAATAACGCGTCTTTTTTATTTTAATAACATAGCTCTATGTGATTTATTATAGTAAATACGCTGCTGATATGCGAACTCAGCGAACTGGATATATTAATATTTCGTGACAATATATAGTTTTTCCAATAACTTGGGCGTAAAGTAAAGCATGATCAGATTTTATATTGTACAAACTGAAATTTTATACTAACCAAAACTAACCCAAAATATAATCACGTTTCGTTCACACTTCTTGAGTCCACTAGGACGCGATATTAACTAGCATATTCTAGTTGCAATACGTTAAAACAACCGTGAAATTCAAAACAGTATGACCTAAAGCTATACTAAATAAGTCAACTAAGATACAAAAGAAAACTTAGTTATAAAAAAGTGATCGAATATTAAGGTATCAATTTTAAAAAACAAGGGCAAACAAATGGTCCGAAACTCTGGCCGGCTCAAAGAAATATATCTTACTTAGTGTAAAAAACTATGTTTATAAAAACAATAAAGGTTCAAATGCTGACTTCAACGGCGTCAAAAATTAATCAGTGTTTAAAATATTGTAAACTAGAAAGCGTATTCACTAAAAAAGAACACTCAGTCTAAAGTTTGAACTTGATACTTGACATTGAATAATAAAATATTGTAATTACTATCTAAACATGTTTTAAAAACAATCAGTAAACTTTCAACAAAGTTTAGTATAAAAGAACGTGCAAATCGAGTAAACGAGAACTTATCTGGTTAAGTAGTACCTTTTAATTAAGGCAGACGCTTTTCTGGTAAACAAGTTCAAATCTTCAGAACTTGATCATCTGGTTGAGTAGTACCTTTTAATTAAGGCAAACGCTTTCCAGGTAACAAGTTAAAACGCCCCAAAAGTTACGTCAGTGAAAAGTAAAGTGAACCATAAATCAAAGTGAAAATAAATTAAAGTATACCAGTATAAATTAAACGAATCAACGCTCATAAAATCTAACGTAAACTAAAAGTACTTTCAAGGAAACCTCAAATTGTTTCAAGTTGTACCTCTAGGGCGAGTCCGGTTCCTCTTTGACACGTGGTGGAGGTCGCCGTTTTGATCCCTAGTACCAAGTAGTAGAAGCATCGTCTGTTCCAGTTTGACACGTGGTGGAGACTGCCCGCTCTGATCTCCGTACGTTGGACCAAGGACCATGGACTCATCAGAATTTATCCAGCCATGACCCTGTTCCACTTGAAAAATAATACTCGTCAGTCTCTAGTAAATCCTATCCGCCAAGCCGCCGTAGTAACCCATGGCATAATTTTTTTTGTCTTTTTAAGGAATATAATAGTCATCATAAATCTGAGAAAATTCTTTAAATCTTGTCTCTGTGTTAGTCAACGAAGTAGTTTTCAGTACAAATCCGTTTAAGAGTCATCTGGAGTCCAAATGTTTGTATGAATCATTGGAAAGCAGTGCCGACCCGTCTTCTGGACATTTTGGGCGAAAGCAGTAGCAATTACATTCATACAAATACATTTATAGCCGAATGTCGGAGAATAAATCCAATTTACGTCCCTAAAAAGTCAATCCGACACGCCAGCTGAAGACCTTCTATTGCCTCATAGTCACAGCAGTACAACACTCTTCGCAGCGTCAAAAAAGTGAAGAAGACTCCACCGACATCACCAATAAAAGCATAAGAAAAATCAATAAAATAAATTAAGCTCATATTCATACGATGGACCCATGGACCAAGGCATCACCAGTCAATATCAAAAAGCAAGAGGATCATAATGAAGAAGTACATTTTCAGCAATTTTAATTTTAAAAACGTATCATACCTTAGATAATATAAAAAAATCACCCTTATGCAAGGAAAAAATAAGCAGTATATGCAGATATAGTATATGTAGCTAGAGTATACAGTTACAATTTTAAACGTAAAGTGTTAGAGATAGGTACCGTATTGGGAAAATCATAGCAAAAGCACTTGGGCTTTGGAATAAGTGAAAAATTGAGGAGTAAAATGGAGAAATGAGTAACTAGGAAATAGAGTTACCGTGGTAAATGCAAGTGTTAACGATAAGTATCCTACTGGGAAAATCGCATAGGTAAAACAAAGGCGTTGAAATAAAGGATGGGTCAAATAAAACTATTATCTAAGGTACATACAGTAACAGTAACTAGAAGAAAGCAGCTTAAATATAAGAAGAAACCAGCAACTATAAAGAAACAATACACTAGGGGAGTACGACAAACTGCACCAGGGATGGAGGGAACTAAGAAAAAAATTAACCAGAAACTAAGTAAACACAAAGAAACAAAAAATTAAGCAAAAAGTAACCAAAACTAATAAATACAAAGAGACCAGACACTAAGAAGAAATCAGAAACTAAGCAACTAAGCATAGGGAATTAAGGAAGAGAAATAGAAAAAAAATAGGTCAAATATGCAGTGGCGAAGCGTGAATTTTTTGCTAGGGTAGACAAAGATAATAAAAATCGTTGTTAATGTCAAAAAATGTTTATCAACTATTATTTCTCCATTTCATAAACCTTATGATATAAAAGAATGATACATACTAATTACAATATAAAAAAATATGTGTCTCACCTTTATAAGCACACAACTGAAGTGAAACTTCTGAAAAAGATATTACAAATTGATTTTTTTTAAAGCTTTTTTCTCAACTTTTGCCGCGGTGTCGAAATTTTTTTAAATTGTTTTTTCCTTTTTTTTTACTTTTTATTCATAGAAAACCGAGTTTCTCGAACTTTTTATGAATTTTTTTTCCTTATTTTGTTTTATAATACTTTTAGTAGCCTTCCGAACAATTTTTTCCTCCTTTTTATTGTTATTATTTTTTTATTTGGTTATATAATACTTACGTTAACTTTCCGACCAATCTTTTTTTTCAATAATTGTTTTTTTTTATTTCGTTTTTTAATACTTTTGATAACTCTCCAAACATCTTTTTAGGTTTTTTTTTCAATTTTTCCCCATTTTTTGAAAACTTTTTGATATTTTTTTTCATTAAGCATTTTTATTCTTCCCATTTTTGCCATCCCCGGCCTCGTAGCTGAACTATTGCGCCTTTTTTCACCAAAAACCGCGTTTCTCTAACTTTTTTTTTGTTCTTATTTCGTTTTATAATACTTTTATTAACGTTCCTAACAATTTTTAACGTTTTTTTCAATTTTCCGGGGAGGTGGGGTTGACTCGGTAACACAGGGTCATCGCTTGTCACATTTTCGATCCGAGGCTCCGTTGCAGAGATATCGGCAAAAAATCGGGTTTTCCCCAAAATCCCCCCTTAAATTAGAGCCCCGCTTCCATGTGGTGGTGTGAGGCGCACCTACCATAAAAATTTTGACCCGGTAGCTCTTCCCATTCTCCCGAAATTAGCTATTTTAGTTTTAGGGGGGGTCCAGTTTTCGTCCAGAATCTTCTTTTACCCTGGCTACATGTCCTGAAAATTTCAACCCTCTAGCTTTACTGGAACATGCTTAATTAAAAAAGGGCGTTTCACTTTGATATCCTTTTCAACTTTCACTTTGTCTGACTTTACCCTCGCTAAAGAAGTTTCACTTCAACAAAATGGTAACATTCTGTGCTAGTAAATATAGAGAAGGTAAATGGGCAAAAAATACATATTAACATATAAAGTAACTTATACATAAATATTAGATAAAAACATATACATAGCTTACAGCAGTCCTGAAATAAAACAGAACTGAAGTACTGCAGCCGACCATATCAAAAGTTCCCGTAAACGGTATCCCGCAGCAGCATAATAAAAATAGCTGGTCAACTGTGGTAGACAAAGGGTGTAATGTCTTTCGCGCCCGTGAAAATCGCGGACATACGCTGAACGCTGAGGCCTCTGACCAATACCTCCTTCAACTAGGCCAACTAGCTGATATTGCAATTAGCAGTGACGTCATGAAAAGTGGTCCATACTTTTTTGCCATAAGAAAAGCATTAAGAGGAGCCAAGAGGTGCCCAGTAAAAGTATTGTTTATTTTATCGCGCCTACTTCCGTATTTAACGTTGATTGCCATGCTGGGCGACTGGAATGTCAATTCCCATCTCGACGTCATGTATCCGGTGCTGCCAGATTGGGCGCTTTATCACAATTTGAGCTACTTGCTATTTGCCACTAATTATTTTTCAAAGAAACGTTAAATATTCGTCTTGGATTCCAAGATTACAATTAACAATATATTAGATACTTAATGTAAAAGTTTGCTTTGGTATATTATAGTATAGTTATATTAAATATAAATAAATATTTAAAATCCGAAAAGTAAATATATAAAAACCGAAAAGTGAAGCAATAACGGAATCAAAACCTTTAAGAAAATAAACGTTGCTAACCAATAACCTAATTATTTTGTATAAATATTTGGTTCCATTTAAAAACATAATTTCAAATGCCATTCAACAAATGCTGTAAAAATTAAAGTCCAACTAAATATACGTTAATAGTTTACATCCCAAATAATGTATGAAACTAACTCTAAATCTGGCAACACTGCCTCAGTGCCTTCTGTCAGTTGGCGTAATGGCGTACTTTCGACCGGCTTCTTAATTATTGTTCTGTTCGATTTTGATTGTGTTTCTGTTAATTTCTTTACACTTTCGTGTGTGTAAATTTATGTGAACAATGATGTGCGGTGGAAACTCGCCGAAAAGATCTAAAGTTCATGTTTTTAGCCTCGTTTTTAGCTTTCCAAAATGTTTGGAGTTGACCTGTTGCGTTCGTGTAATAAGAGTTTATTTTGTTCTTGTTCAATGTGGTCAGCAAGTTTATAAAATTTGTTCCTGTTAGCTAATTTTGGAGTAAGTAATATTTAGTGTAATTATGCCTCATAAAGGCTGTAATGCAATGTTTGCTATATGCCCTCAGTGGTCAAAAAACTTCAAGAACTAAAACGAGACAAAATATTAAAACATGGATATTCCCGTAGTTTAAAGGCCCTTTTTCCATCATTTATAAAAAAGCAAAATGTTAAATTAGCTCTCAAAATATTTAATCATTTTATTATAGAGGCTCTGAAAGGTTTTGTCTCGGGTGTTCTTAGATAGATAGATAGATAGATAGATAGATAGATA
>MU184946.1:117339-127379 GCA_016904865.1 Pissodes strobi
TGTTGTCTTTATTTATTTCCATAAGTAATTATCTCCTTATTTTGGTTAAAATTTTGATTATTGATATTTTTCCTTCCACGAAACTTTATTTTCTAATCTGTTTTCATTTGTGTTTTTTCACCTTTATTCCGTCTTTGTTTTCTATTTTCTTTTATTTAATTTTTCATTCGCCTCATCTTCTTCTGTTTCCGTCTTTGATTATCCTTTTTCTTCTCGAAATACAGATTTCTTCTGCGTTTTTCTAGTTCCTCATTGATCTCTTGCCAAAATAGCCTCTACTAAAGTAGACTAGCGGCGCATTCCGAAACATCTTTTTTCTACTTTTACAAATTTTGATATTTGGTTTTGAAAGATTTATGTAACCTTTCGTGCTACCCATTTCCGAAATATCAGAATTTTGTTCACTTTCTCTTTATTTCTTCCCATGTTATCATCTTGTGGCGGTTGTTTGTTTGCTTTTTGATCACCTTATCACGTCATTACATTTTATTTTTCATTCCTTCACCTCATCTTATTTTTCCACTTATATTTTGGGTTTGATATCTTTTCTTATCAAAACACAGTGTTCTTCTACTTTTTTTAGCTCCTCGTTGGTCTCTTGTCAAAACAGCCTCTCTTTAAATAGACAAGTCGCGTTTTGCTGAACATCTTTTTCTTCTACTTTTAAGAAATTTAATATTTCCTCTTGAACGATTTATATAATCTTTCGTTATTTGCTACTTCCGTAATGTCAAATTTTTTTTACTTTCGTTTTATTTCTTACCGTATTATCATCTTGTTGCGGTGTCCATTTGTTTTTCGATCACCTTATCCGGTTATAAAATTTTATTATTCTCCTCATCTCCTTTTTCTCTCCGTTCATGTGTTTGTTTTCCTTTTCCTTGTTGAAATACAGTTTTCTACTGCGTATTTTCCTAATTTCTCATTGATCTCTTACCAAAATAGCATCTTCCTAAATAGTTAAGGGGCGTTCGTAAACAACTTTATCTTTTACTTTTAGGAATATTTTCTTTTGAACGATTCATATAATCTTTTGTGTTGCCCGCTTCCCTAATTTCAGAGCTTTGATAATTTTCTCTTTATTTCTTATTATAGGTTATTATCGCCCAGTTTTGATTGAAATTTTGTTTATCAGTACTATTTCCTTCCACAATCTGTTTTTATTAGTGTTTTTCCACTTTATTCCGTCTTGGTTTTCCTTTTTCTTCTGAAATCACTGATCTCTTCTCCGTTAGTTCTGGTTTCTCAATGAGTTATTCTCAATAGCGATGTCCTAAACAAACAATAAACATTATTGAGTTACCTTTTAAACGATTTATATTACCTTCTGTTTTCTCTAGTTCTTATCATGTTATCGTCGTATTCTTTAATTTCTTTTTCTCCTACTCATAATAAAAACCCTTTAATCCCACCCTTTTACCCCTTTTTCTTTTTCTTGTCTCGTCTATTTATAATCTTCCTTTTTCTTCTTTTGGTACTTGCGCTCTCATGTGTTTGCTTTTTACGTAGGTTTCTAGATAATTTCTGGTCATACTGCTTAAATGGACAAGAAATTTTTCTCAAATTTCTTTGTGTTTTTCTTTTAACTCTTTTATTATTTGTCTGTGTTCAATTTTTATAATTAATTGTTTTATTTACTTTACCACTTTCTGTTTATATCTTTCATTATTGTTTCCTATTTTTGTTTTCCTTTCCTTTAGTAAATCTTAATTAATTTTTTATTTGCTTTTCTTACTATTTCCGTACCTCTCAAGTTATTACTGAAAGCGTCTTCTACTTCTTTTGTTAATTTTCTTCGTGATCGCGTACCAAAATAACGATTCCTTAAATTGCCAGGTACATTTTGAATTATTATATCCTCGTCGCCAAGTTTAAAATTTTGTTCACTCTCTTTTATCATGTTACCGTTCTGGTATTGCGTTGTGGTTTTATGTCTTTTGTTATTCTGTTCCCAGGTAAAATTTTTTATATTTTTTTCTTCTCTATTTTAATTTCCATTTTTTTCTCTCAAAAAAAAAATAGCGACTCTATAACATTCTTATAACTTGCTTTTGTTTTGCTTATGTAATCTATTGTTTTATCCACCTCGCCTTCACTTTCTCCTTTGTTTTATTATCATAATTGTCTCATATTCTTTGGTTGTAGTTTTGCGTTGTTGTCTTTTTCTTGGCCTAATAAAACTTATCCTTAATCCGCCTATATTCTGTCATTTCACTCCCCTTTTTTCTTGTAATACTTTCTACATGCCTGTTGTTATAGATTTTATAAATTTCTTTTCACATTTTAATATTTTGTATGATTTATACAGGGTGTCTCAAGGTGGATGGTACCTTAGACGTTTCAGGAGAACCACTTAACGGACCATTCTGAAAATTTCGTCGTTTACATAAACGGATATGCTCTACCTTGCTAAAATATTTTCGACAATGCAGTGTTGCCGCTTCTACTAAAAACTAGTAGGAACTGTAAAAGTTTAAATGGAATACCCTATATATTATTGCATATTTGGATTTTGTGGATAATTCTAGACATATTTCATGAATAATGTTCTATACCTATCTCCAACTGTTTTTGAAATATTAACAGTTGAATATCGACTATTTACCAAGTTCGACAGCCTGTAAAATATAAACGGCTAAAGATAGAGCAAAAGGGTTTGCACTTTACTATCTTGGTGTTTCATAAGCTATTATTTGACACTAATTTTATATTTATCCAGAGATTAAGAAATTCCGGTTAAAGTTAACCCTTGGTTAAATTAGTGTCGAACGATAGCTTATTTCGCTCTATTTTTACCCGTTTAGATTTTACAGGCTGTCAAACTTGGTAAATGGACGATTCTCAATTGTCAATATTTCAAAAACAGTTGGAGATAGGTATATAACATTATGCATGGTAAATATGTGTAGAATTCTCCGCAAAAACCAAATATGCAATAATATACAGAGTGTTCTATTTAAAATTTTACAGTTGCTTCTACTTTTTAATAGAAGCGGCAACACTGCATTGTCGAAAATATTTTAGCAAGGTAGAGCATATTCGTTTATGTAAACGGCCAAATTTTCAACGATCCGTTGAGTAGTTCTCCAGAAACGTCTAAGGTACCATCCACCGTGAAACACCCTGTATAATCTACTACGGCAAATTGTGAATTTTGTTTCCTTTCTCTTTATTATTCATCATATTATCGTCCTCCCCTTTATTCTAATTTTCTGTCCTTCTTTCCCTTTAATAAAAAGCTGTCTTTCCGATCTTTTTCCTCTCTTTTCGCTTTTATTTTGTCTTCGTTTTCTTTTTCTTCTCGAAATACCATTTCCATGCCTCTAAGGCTGATTCCAAATCTATCTTCGCCTAACTGCCGTCATGACATCCAGGATACACTAAGGGCAATTTAACGGGACGCTAAGTCACCTCAGTAGCTCCCCAATTTCGATAGCGTGTTAAATGCCACTAATAGTCCTATTCCACGTGTCACCCAGAAATTTCGCGTAGGTGAGTCGAAAAAATATTACTATTAGATATCAATTAATTTTATCCGAAATGGAATTCATATATTAGGAGAAGACGCTGTTAACATACATATTAATATCGTTAGAATTTTCGATCGATATTGGTTTTTATAAATTAGGGAATTTTAGCACCGCTATCGTAAAATAGGGAGGGATCGTTTTGTAAAATATCAAAAATAGATTAAGCGGCAGTAATTAAAGGTATTTGTTTATATATTGGTTTGTCCATTTGTACGCTATTTATTTCCAATGAGATATCCTAGTAGGAAATGCAGCACATGATATTATTATTATTATTATGTTGTTTCCATTTTTGTATTTTCAGGTATTTCATTAGGTTTTTCTTATTTTATTTTTAATCTATCACTATCTGTAAATTAATATTTATATTGATTAATATTTACTTTTACCTGAATTTTTTAGCGATACTCCAAATCTAAGTTTATTAAGATTTTTACTGGACTTTGGCTTTTCTTATTTATTTTTTAATTTCTGGTAAGTATTTAATTTTTTTCTTTTTTATCAAGCATCTCTGCAAATTTAGATTTATATTGCAAGATTATTTCAATTTCATCTGCTTTTGTTCTACATTTTCATTCCTTTTTTTAAGAATTCCTGTTAGTTTTATTTTTCAAGTGTTTTGTTTATTTATTCCTTCCAGGAAAACGTGTCAAAATATTGCAATTTTCTTAATTTTTGTGTCATGTTCTTCACTTGTTTACGAAAATGTCTTTTCTTAGTACCAATTGACCTTTTTGCTCATTTTTTAAAATAAGTATTAAATTAACCATTATCTGAAAATTTTGATTTATAATGTTAATTTTATATTTAAAATGTTTTTCTATACCATTTCAGAGATTTATTTTTCAGTTTTTGCCATTATGAAAATGCATATTAATTTTCTTTAATATTTTAAAATAGGTTCTAATACCATTGTCTTTACCTTTTTTTCTATTAGATTTACGTCCTGAAATTGTGCTCATCATAAACCAGATTCTTTATGTCTAGCTTGAGTCTTATTTTATTTATTTATTTTTAACATTAAGTTTTGCATTTTTGGGATATTTTTCGCTAAGTAGAAAATCTAACATTTTCTGCACATCTATAAAGTAAATAAGGGATATTCTATTTTACATGTGTTTCTGATAGGTTGATGGTTCTGAAATTGTGTTAATAATAATCCAGATTGTTATGATGTGTGATGTGATGATATACTCATTTGTAACATTAAATACTGCATTTTTAAGATTTGCTTACTTGTTTTAAAATTTTAAATTAATTAATTGATCTCGCTTTATCTGTAAGATGTTTTATTTGTAAATGTTTTTCTATTCGATGTCCAAGTTTTTTCCAGTGTTTTGGCTTGTTTTATTTCTTTATGAAAACGCCTACTAATTTTTTTATATTTTTGAAAATAGGTTCCAGTATCATAGTCTTTACCTGTTTTTCTATTAGATTTACGTCCTGAAATTGTGCTCGTAATAAACCAACCTCTTTATTCATTATGTTTAGTTCGCGTCTTATTTTATTTCTTTATTTTTAGCGGTAAGTTTTGTATTATTGAGATATTTTTTTTCTAAGCAAAAAATCTAGCATTTTCTGTAAATTTAAATATATAAATCAGATATGTTATATCGCTTATAAGTGGATATGTTTCTCCTTGTCTTTCGCAATGAAGTATTTTTGAGATTTTGCATTTTTTATGAAAATACCTTTTCTTAGCATCAAGTAAAGGCTTTTTCGTGTTTTAAAAAAGTATTAGATCAAGATTATCTGTAAATATTGATTTATTATATCAAAATGTTTTATTTTTACATATTTTTCTATTCGATGTCCATTGTTTTGGCTTCTTTTATTTCTTAATGAAATGCCTACTATTTTTTTATTATTATACCATTGTCATCTGTTTTTCTATTAGATTTACGTCCTGAAATTGCGCTCGTAATAAACCACTTTGTTCTTTATTCTTGTTTGCGTCTTATATAATTTCTTTATTTTTAGCATTAAGTATCGCTTTTTTAAGATTCTGGAATTTTCTGAAAGTTTATAATGTGTATCTATTTTATACATGTGTTTCTGTTAGTTTGTTAGTTCTGAAATTGTTTTAATATTAACCCAAATTGTTATGTCCATTTTTGTTTTATTTCATATCTCCTCTATGTTATACTTATTTGTAACATTAAATACTGTATTTTTAAGATTTACTTACTTGTTTCAAATTTTTAAAATAAGTAATAGATCTTACCTGCAAATTTAGATAGATTTTCCTTTATTGAGTGTTTGGCTTTATTTTTTCTTTATCAACAACCTTATTAGCATTATCAGTAAATTTATATGATAATAGCATATTTTAGCAATAAATATTGCATTTTTAAAGTTTGTTTATATATTTTCAATTAATTAATTAATTTGGCATTATCTTAGATATTAATTCAAGGATATTCTATTTATACTTGTGTCTCTATTAGTTTTCGTCAATAAATTTTAGCACTTTATCTGAGTTTGTTTTAGCATTGCTCTCTATTATGAATGTTTGCCTTTATAAAAATGCCTGTTGTACCTTGAATTATTACATTTTTTAACATTATTTTTACATGTTTTTATAAACCGTTGACCTAAAGGATAAAAAAGCAACAAAAGAAGCAAACATCGCTATTTACATTTTACGTAAAACTTTCGTTATAACATCTTTAATAATAACAACGTAAAACTCCTCAATTCGCATCTGTACTAAAAACTATAAGATAATATCTGGGAAATTTAAATATTTCGCCGTAATTTAGATTTCCAATTTGTATATATTACGAATGTCCCAGTATCGGTGATACATTGGTATTAGCGGCTTTATTTACGACACACGGGAGCCGATCATTTATAAAAAAAATTTCGTAAGTCAAGCCTAATATTAATAGAAATCGATGGATATTGAAATTCGGTAAATTTATTTTAAGGCTTATTCGTGTTGCTTTATTCTTTACTCGAAAATTTGTAGCATATTTTAGGACCAACAAAAAAATTATTAATATTTATAATAAAAGTTATTAGAAGATAAAATGTAGGCTTTATCGCAACAAGAACCTGCCGTAGAATACTTATAGGTCTATACAGAATATTCGAAAAATATGACTCAAAGTATGACTATAATCCTAAATATATATGAAAATTGTTCATGATTCTGCAGGCAGAAGAACATCCTCCCAATCCTGTTAGAACATAAAATCCTTAAACCTCACTTGATTTGCTATTGATTTTGGTGGCGGGTTTTGGATCGATGTCCATCCTACAGACAAGTTTTTGGCCAGTGCGACCAGCCTTATTATGAGTTCTAAATGCTGTCGCTGGAAAAGACAAATAGTCGATAAATGTGTTGTTGATTGTTGATACCCCTTATACTAGCCCCATTTATTGCCATAAGTATTTTAAATGGTATATCTAGTATAAATCGAGATTGGTTACTTTTGGTTAGTTTATGCCGTATTCTCCGCATCGTTAACAATGACATTAATTTAAAAATAAATTAAAACTTGTATCGGTTATAAATTGGAGTTGGCTGGCATTGGTTAGCTTTGGTTTGTATAGTAAACTGTTACGATTTACTGTTACTAGAATTCTAATCGAAACACTTGCCGAAGCTAATGTGCATTATTAACCCAAACTAACAAGCACTATGACGCACTAAGCAGGTTAGTTTCAATCAGTTCAGGTTAGCTTAAATTAGTGCGGCTTAATGTGGTTAATGCCTGTACTTTGAATTAGTGCCTGTTAGTTTGGGCAAAGTTTACAGAATTATATTTTTAATTCTGTAAACTTTGGTTTGGGCTTATGCAGATTGGCTTGGTTAGACTAGTTTGAGTTAGTACGTTGTTAGTTGGTTTTAGTTGATATTTAGTTAGGGCTAGCATGTTACAGAATTTTGCAGATATTGTGCTGTTAAATGTATTTTTCAGTAACTTTGTTATACATTGGATTATTGCAGATTTGCTTCTTCTGGTAAATATGTATTGAAATAATTTTGGGTTACTGTAGATTAGCTTGCATTTTTGAAGTGAAACTTAGGTAAAGTCAGAAAACATTAACCGCTTTTCAAAGTGAAACGCTTATCAAAGTTGAAACGGATATCAAAGTGAAACGCTCCTTTATTTAAGCATGTTCCAGTATATCTAGAGGGTTTTTTCAGTACATATTGCCGTAGTAAAATGAGGATCCTGGATGAAAACTGGACTTCGTACATTTACCTCCCCCCCCCCCCCCCCCCACCAGAGAAGAAAAAAAAACAAAATAATTAATTTCGGGAGAACGGGAAGAGCTACGGGGTCTAATTTTTTATGGTAGGTGCTACCATGGAGAGCTACCTTTGACCATATGGGGCGGACTGGAGCTCTAATTTAAGAGGGGATCTTGGGAAAAAACCGATTTTAGCCAATATCTCTGCAACGGAGCCTCGGATCGAAAATCTGACGAGCCAAATTGTCGTGTCACGGAGTCATAGGTGGTGGGTGGAAATCATACCCCCATCAAATGCAAATTCGTAACAACAATTTTTTACCATTTATTTTTTTTACCATTGCGCAACCACCAACGCAAACGATTTAATATTTGGGCTGTCGTTAGCAGTTAGAGGATGGCAAGACGATTTTTAAAAATCTGGCAACTCTGCCTGTCAGTTTCCAGCGTTCTTTCGACGTTCGACCGGATTCTTAATTAATTGTTCTTCGATTTTCGGTAAATTTCTTTATAATATTGGTACTTTAGTGTGTTTTAATTTATATGAACAATACCGTCCAGATGCTGTGCACCAGGCTGCCGTGGAAACTACCCGAAAGGGCCTAAAGTTCATGTTTTTAGCTTTCCAAAATGTTTGGAGTTAAAGACTTGCTTTCGTGTAAGAGTGGGATTTATTTTGTGCTCGCCAGTCGGTTCATTGTGTACAGCAAGTTTATCAATTTTGTTCCTGTATGAGTTAGTGATATTTAGTGTAATTAATGCTCTCATTCCAATAAATATTTGCGTAATCATGCTCCTATTATTTTACCTCATACTAACACTGTAAAACCTATTTGTAACAGATTCATAGCAGATCCCCATATTGATGTAAGACATTATTTTACCTTTTTGACACTATTCATCTACTAAAATGTATTTCTAACAACTGGCTAACTAAACCTGAGCAAGCATTTTTCTATCCCGATTTTGAGTCACGCCAAAAAATGTGCTTCGTTTTCAGTGGTCAAAAGGCTGCATGAACTAGAACGAGACAAAATATTAAATCATGGGTTTTCCCTTAGTTTAAAGTCTCTTTTTCCATCATCTATAGAAAGGCAAAATATTAAATTAGCTCTCAAAATATCTAATCCTTTTATTATAGAGGCTCTAAAACCCAAAATTACAATTACACAGTCTGATACAGAAGTTATAACATCTGAAATGCCAATAATCACTTATTTAAGTGGATATTGCGGTCATATTGTTTAAAAAAATTATGTTGTGAATTTTGCAAAGAAAATTTAACTTTAAATGAACCTTGTGTTGTAGCAGATTCTTACAATTTAATTAATTCCTTTGGGGTTCCTTTATATCCTCGTGAACAAGTAGTGGACGTAGTTTCAACGGCCTATATTATATTTAAAAAGTTGAGTTCGAAGACACATTTTTAGATATTTTCAATAAAAAGTCTTTTCTTTGTGAGCCGTTCTTAAACTATCTAAATCAAAACAGCATTTTGACTCCCTTTGAAAATTGTAAAAATCACCTAAAAATTGACGTTTCAAAACATTTTCTTAGCAGCATTTCAAATACACTTCTTAGTAATTATTGTTCTAAACATAATTATAATCTTTTGGGTAAAAAGAAAAAATTAAAACTGGAGACTTTTAATAAATAAATATTAGACCCGAATAATATACCAAGTAATTTACCCAATTTAACACAAAAAAGTAAAATCTGAAACCTGTATAAAGTTTTCATGTTTTATCGTAATAATTTGAATATTGCAAGGTTTTTTGGATGGAGAAAACCGAGGAGAAAACAATACCAAATTTGACATTACTATTGCCTATTATGACACCTTTATACCTATATTGACAATTTACCACCTATCTATTAAATAGATTGGAGGTATCTAGTTTCAGTTTATCAAAATAGATTCAATTTTGATAAACTGGATATTCAAAGGTTTTAGCTTTCAAATTTCGTTTTCCTTTAACAAAAATCGAAGGAGGCGCATCTAAGGACTGAGTTCATGACTCGCAGCCTTGTTTTAACCGGAAGCCCTTAAATATTATTTATGTATGCAAGTTATGTTTCACAAAGCAGAAACTGTGTTTTTAAAAAATATTTATTTAACACGTTACAAGCTCGAGAATATGAAAAGAATGAATAATAATACAATAATTAGGTATATTTAAAAGTTCGCATGAAGTTGCTAGCTCTGCAGTTTCCGTGAGAACTTCCTTTGTGGTCGTCACATAACTCCTCCCGCCGAAGCGTGAAACATGAGGGATGAATGTTTCATGGGTTGGATTCATCGGGTTG
>MU184947.1:0-58227 GCA_016904865.1 Pissodes strobi
TTCTAATTGACATTATAAGGCCACGAGTAATCCAGGGTTTCAACCGCATTTTTATTTGTTATAGTAACATTTGTGGTACAGTTAGAAATCATCTTATTAAGTTTATCTATAAAAATATCAGTACACGTATCACTGTCCCAAGATTGGAGAACAAACACAATCCCATCCTGTGTCTACTAGTAGTTTACTTAACTTTTCATGATTTAATTTCTGATAGTAAGCTGGTTTATTAGTAATATTTGTTATTAATTTAGATTTTATTGGTATACTTAGCAAGATAGGATCGTGATCAGTAAGCTTATATTCTAAAATTACAGCAGATATGTCATAAAATGTGTTGTTCTTACATCTTACAAACAAGTGGTCTAAGCAGCTTTCGCTGGAATCTCCGGATCTTGTTGCCTTATTTGTCATGCTAGAGAAGCCATAGCTTTTCATTATTGATTGATAGTTATTATTGGTCGCTTCACTTTCACTTGACAGTAAGTCAATGTTTATATCACCAGTGAAAATATATATTCGATTGTTTTCAAACAATGTTCTTTGCCAGATGTTGTTTAAGTTTACCAAAAATTCTTCTTTAGTGGTTGAAAGAAGATAGATAAGGTTTGGAGCAGTTGGTGTCACCACATCAACTTTAAATGAATTCTATCGAGCACAAAATTGCAATTGAATTAGCCAAGGTATGAATTCCCAAGTAGGAAGTTTAGTAAATCCCTGAAAATATTTTCGTTTAAAGGACATGACGTAAGTGGATGAATCTTGATCACAACATGCTCGGAGATCTACATCAACGGGAACTTGGTCTAAATATCTGAGGATGTCTTGCATCAATCGAAACCTCAAGCCGGGGATTTATGGCAGCGTGGGGCAGTTGGGAACTGCATCCTAAAAAATGACATTGCCACTTCGCGAAAATTAATTATGCGATCAGTAAGGTTAAAAGGAGCCGGTACTACTAAATAAATATCACCCTGTCCTAAGTTTGAACTTGACTTGTAAAATATTATCGGAAGTAATTGCACAAGTGGATCAAAATTACCGATAATTTTGCATGACAGCGTGTTGTCTAAAAACTGCATGAGTTAATTTTCATATTTTGGAGAAAGAGCCCGACACCGAAGGTGGAGGGCTCTTTTTACAAAATATGAAAATTACCGAATGCAGTTTTTCTAAGACAACACGCTTGAATGCAAAATTATCTGGTTATTTTGATGCACGAGTGTAATTCGGGGGAATATTTCCCGAATACGGACATGGTTTAAAAAAAATACATTTTTATTCTTTTTTTAATACAAAAACGTACATATGTAACTGTAAACAAAGTAAAGAGGCGCAAAAATATGAGTTTTTAATCCGAAACGAGACATTTTTAATAATATATATTCACTTGACTTTGACGTTATTTATAAATTGTCGCTGTCATCGTAAGTTTACAATGGAATTACCATAGATACGTACGATGCAATTATCGCTGTGCTCTTTCGATTTCTACAGTGCAATTATCGCTGTAATTTTCCGAGAATTGCACTCTTCAAATGGGATTTTTTATACATGAGGGAAATATTCTAACAAAGGATCAGCCTGGATCTAGAAAGTAACAAAACCACTGTGGACGTTGTGTATTAAATAGTTATAGGTAAGTTATGAAAAATGCGATAGGTCTTCTCGAATTGAGGTATTTTTTCAAAGCAATAAGGGTCGTGTTAACGTTGGGAACCAACGTTTAGAGGATTAGAGCACGTGTGAGCTACTAAAATGCATAAGCTACCAAATAGATATCACCCTGTCCTAAGTCTGAACTTGAACTTGCAAAATATTATGTAAACATTAAAGACAAATTGCAAAATAACGCGAGAAGTCAACGGGAGTGATTATGAACCTTAAACATGCAACGATCAGCACATTTTATGATATGAATACGCTTGCGACCAATCAGTTCGGCAGTCTTTTGTCTCTCACAAAAAACCAGCTCCTGGGCTATCCACATAGACGCTTTCAGTTTCTAATCAATCCTCTCTTCCTCACCCTAACCTGATCTTGGCCCGATCACATGATCGCGAAGTTGGGGGCTCAATATCCGCAGTAGTAAAATTCGAATCTATGATAAATTTGTCAAAGTTCTGAGAAAGATCATTTTCTAAGTAGAATCTGTCAAGTAGTTAAAAGTGCAGTGTAATCTTTGAGTGAACTTACTATCAAACCAACCTTAAATGAAACACAACACAAACTCTTAAGAAAAACTATATTTAAAAAACAATGACTGAAGATCTATAAACAATTCAAAATTATTCCTCAATCGAGAGAGCATGCACACCTTAGTAATCGGGTATAATATAATCTTAATAATCAGGATCCCGAATCTGAGCAATATTCCTGCACGCTAACCAAGGCGGGGCGTCGCGCAAAAAAAACATTTCGTGACAATATGTCCACTGGATGAACGTATTTGGTGGGACAAAGTCTGCGGGACTGAGGCTCCTCTCGAGAATTTATATTAGAAAATTTGCTGACCGTTGCAAGCCAAAGCTAATTATCTCTTGAATTGTTAATATAAATTTCCTTTGCATGTTACGATATCATTCCATCACCGGAATTGAAATACTCCAACTCTGTGTCGCACAATATTTAAATTTGTTTAACGTAAACTTCCCAGAAATGGAAAATATTCCTGATGTATTAATAATTGCCAGTCAGACAGAAACTGGAACAAGTACCTCCGGGGAATTTCAAGCACGTCCAATGTAATTTACAAGAAACTGAGTTCGAAATTGTACTTTCCTGGCTTCAGCTTATTATTTGTGAATATTTGCAACATAAAAGCTAAAAGTGGAACCAACTAACTGGATTATATTTGATTGGAAAATTGTACATTTTCATAGAGTAAATGCGTACCTTGTAATTGTAAGGCAGGTCTCAGTTTTTCTAGTTAGTTTTGGTTAATACATTAACACGTTTGGTTATTCCGTGACGCCACGCCTTGGTTAGCATGCAGGAATATAGTTGGAAAAGCCCTTTAGTTAAAAACGATAACAACGTCTATTGGTCAAAGACTTAATGAGAAAACATTAAAAATGTCTAATAAGTTTATATTATACCCGATTACTAGGGTGCGCATGACTTTTCGATTGAATTGCTTAATGGTCTTTGGTCACTGCTTTATAGATATACTTTTTCCTAAGAGTTGTGTTGTGTTTCATTTAACGTTGGTTTTTGCATTAAGTACAATCACAGATTCTACTTTGAAAATCATCTTTCCAAAACTTTGACAAATTTATCATAGATTTTACTTTTACTACTGTGAATAGACAACTCCTGAGCTTCACGAACATGTACACACTGACGTTTGGGTAATGAAAAAGTGAGCATGTGCTGTGCCGGGCTAGTCTTTAGGTGAGCCGCAAAGTCTGCCGAATTGTTGGTAAAGCCAGCGTATTTATATAATAAAATTTGCTGATCGCTCCACTTTTAAGGTATATAATCGCGCGCTGTCTTTAATGTTTACATAAAATTTCCCAAATTGAAGTTCAAACTTAGGACAGGGTGATATTTATGTAGTAGTTTATGCACAATACTCATTATTAAACGTGCTGAGCCCCTATATATCACGCATAAAGTTTGCCCCGATAATAGAATCATACTTTTCATGATAGCAACCTTTATCTGCAAATGGGAGGAAAAGATACCATTCAATTAATCAAGCTCAAAATCCTAATTTTCCTAAGTCATTCCTATCAAGTTTCATTTCAATAGGGACCTGTTGTAGCGTACGAGATCCGGCCGATAACTCAACGGGACCGTATCAATCATCTCGCCGAGCTAATGACATGTTTTCACTGAATAAAACCGATTTTCGGTTCGAAGATAAGCCATAAATAGGACAAATTGATATTAAATTTGAGACGAGACCGATTTGACGTGGGATCAACAGTTGGTAAAAAAGATTTATTTTGAAATGATTTGGGAAAAATCAGCGTTTAAATGCACGTACTTTCTTGACACATTATCCGGAACAAAGCCCATTTATTAATATTATCCGCTAGCCGGTTTGGAATTATTATTAGAAAATCAATATAAGATTTAGCACGCAAATTGCAGAGGGTATTTTACGCGGCCACATCTGACACTCCCATTCCATAATTACGACCTAAAATTCCGGTTAAAGCTTTGGGTTTACGTAGCTATTAGTTAATGTTATCAGATGTTGCGTCTAATACGGCTTATTCCAATGATGGAAGTATTTGGCTAATTTAAACGAGACTGGTACTACTTTAATTATTTGTTTTATAACGCCAGGTATCATTAAAGAACATGTTATGCATTTTGGGATAGTTTCACAGGTAGAGCAGCTATTTTGTGCCAGATACATAAAGAGAAAGTATATGTAAGTATAGAGAGGAGGAATATTGAATTAGATAGCCTAGCCAAACCGGGAGGAAGTGCTCTCATAAATATACTACTTACAGTAATCATCTTCCCATAACTGATCTGAGGTTCTTAGAATTCAAAGTCCTAATTTAATTAAATTAAGACATCAAAATCAGATTTTAACTAAGTTTGGAATATAATAATGTTCTAGATTTGAAGCTGAAACGTAGGTAATACATTTTAAGACAAAACTTAACAAAATTTAGGTCTCGATATCGGGTTTTAATAAGACTTCAAATTTGAGGAAGGAATATTATAAGAATCTGATTTTGAAGGCGGAATTTATTAAATTTTTAACTTCAAAATCGAAATTTTGGTTCAATAAAACTTAAAGTTCGGAACGTAATAAGAATCTGATTTTAAAGCCTGAATTTATTACAGCGGAAATTTAATAAAATTTATTTAAATTCCAACATCAAAATCGAAATTTTGGTTCAATAAAATTTAAAGCTCGAGGTAGGAATGCAATAAGAATCTGATTTTGAAACTTGAATTTATTATAGCGGAAATTTAATAAAATTTATTTTAAATTCAAACATCAAAATCTAAATTTTGGTTCCATAAAACTTAAAGTTCGAGGTAGAAATGTAATAAGAATCTGATTTTGAAGCTTGAATTTATTATAGCGGAAATTTAGTAAAATTTATTTAAATTCAAACATCAAAATCGAAATTTTGGTTGAATAAAACAAAGTTCGAGGTAGGGATATAATAAGAATCTGATGTTGAAACCTGAATTTATTAAAGTTTTGACTTTGAAACGGGAAATTAATAAAATTTATTTAAATCCAAACATCAAAATCTAAATTTAATAAAATTCGTTCCTTTGAGCAACGATGTTTAATAATATTCAAAATTTAGCACATTTCACGACGGAATTTAATAAAGTCTGTACTTCGAAGTCGGGCTCTAATAGAAGTTAGATTTTGATGTAGGAATTTAATAAGTCTCTGATTTTGAAGCGCAAATTTGATGAAGGAAATTTTTAAACTTTAAAATTAAAAGTCTAAATTCAGTAAATTTTAACATGGCAACAAAGCTTGAAATGCGAGGTTCAAATTTAATTAAACACAGACACTGAAGTGATAAATTAACAACTTGATAGTCCAAAGTCAGAATTTAATAATAGTCAGGATTTGAAGTTGGAATTTATTTTTTTAAATAAAAGTTCGATGTAGAGATTTAATAAGGATCGGATTTTGAAGTCGGATTTGATTAAAGTTTTGACTTTGAGGTGAAAAGTAAATAAATAAATCCAGCATGGACACTGGAGTTTATTAAATAAATTAAGCTTAAAATATGAAATCCAAATTTAATTAAATTTCCATTTAGAAAAATGATCTAGTGAAGTTCGAATGACAGGTCTAAATTTCATAATATTCAGGCTAGAAAGACCGGAAATATTTTGAGACAAGAATTTAATGAAGAATAAAATTCGACAGGGAAATTAGAGCTTTGATTTTGAAGCATACATTTTAAAGCTTGAAATTTGAAGTTCAAACTTTATTAAATTTAGATATTAAAATTCACATCTCGATTGAAATCGACATCAAATGAAATTCCCCGAATTCTCTCCAAGTTCAAAGTTGAAATTTAAGAATATTTTTAGATTTTAAGATGGAATTGAGAAACGTGTGGGCATCAATGTCTGGGTTTAACAAGAAATTCAATAAAAATCAAAGTTCGATGTAGGATTCTGATTTTAAAGTTAGAATTTATTAAAGTTTTGACTTTGAAGTACAAATTTAACATAGTCCAAATTCAATGGAATTCAGCATGGAAATCGGAGTTTAGTCAAGCGTGCACTTTAAAGCTAATATTTAATGTAGATGAATGTAATAAGATTCAGAATTCTTTAATCGGAGTTTAATGAAGTTCATACTTTGAAGCAGATATTTAATAAAAGTCCAAATTTAATTTAATTCCGATATAAAATCTGAATTTAATGAAGTTTGTGCTTCGATGTTAGAATTTATTGAAGTTTAGAATCTAAGATCCCAAAAATCTTCAGTTTTGAAGCAAAAATTCATATAAAATTTAGAATGTTAATTATTATTAATAAAGCAGAAATATTTAGGCGAAAATGTACTGAAGTTTAAAATTCAGTAAGTAAAAATTCATTAAAATTCTACATCAAAATTGGAATTTAATGAAGTTTGGCTTTGAAGCAAAAATGTAATGAATTTTAAATTCAGACGGAAAAATGGAAATGTATTCAATTGAATTGAGATTTTCAAGTAGAAATTTAATGAAGTTTAGAATTCGAAGTTCAAATTTAATGAATTTCAGACACTGGACTCAGAATTTAATAATATTATATGTAGAAATCTTATGAGGTACGGATTTTGAAGTTGAAATTTATTAAAGTTTTGACTTTGAGGTAAAAACTTAATAAAGAAATCCAGAATGGGCAGTGGAGTTTAGTAAATCAATCAAGTTTAGAATGTGAAATTTAAATGTAAATAAATTTCCAATTCGAAATCGTGACCTAGTGAAGTTCCAACTTCGAAAGTGCATTTAATTGGTGTTCAGAATTTCATGATAAAATTTAATACATTTTGAGATTTTAAAATGGAAATTAGAAAGTTTGAGCTTTCATATCACGCTTTTAAATTCAATGTAGGAATTTAATAAGATGCAAATTCTAAAATACGATTTAATTTAAGTTCTGACTTAAATAGAATTTTAGCGATGTTTAGGATTATACTCGGAATTAGAGGTCTAAATCTCATAAAATTCAGGCGTAGAGAGACCGGAAATATTTTGAAGCAAGAATTTAATGAAGTTTAAATAAAATTTAAGGTTTAAATTCAACAAAAATCCACAGGGAAATTAAAGCTTTCACTTTGAAGCATATATTTTAACGCTTAAATTTCAAAGTTCAAATTTTACTAAATTTAGATATTAAAATCTATATGTAGATTGAAATAGACATTTAATGATCTCCAAGGAGGAATTTAGTAATATTCAGAATGCAAAGATGAATTTTAATACATATTGAGATTTTAACATGGAATTGAGGAAAGTTTAATGTCTGAAGTGCTTTAATAATACCTACTCAAAATTCGACGTAAGATTTTGATTTTAATGTTCGAATTTATTAAAGTTTTGATTTTGAAGTAGAAATTTAACAGAGTCCAAATTTAATGAAATTCAGTATTAAAATTTTGGATTTTATAAAGTTTATACTTTGAAGCAGATATTTAATGAAAGTTTAATGAAATTCGGACTTCGGAACTTATATAGGTTTTGAATTTAAGGCCTCAAATTAATAAACCTTGAGTATGGAAGCTGAAATTCATAAAAATTTAGAATTCGAGGTCAATTGGGACAAAGAAATTTTAAATCTAATAAAATACTGATGTTGAAGCAAAAATTTAAAATTAAAATTTATTAAAAAACAACATCAGAATTGAAATTTAATAGTTTGGCTTTGGAGCGAAAATGTAACTAATTTCAAATTCTAATAAACAACCTTAATAAAATTCAGACGTACAAATGAATGAATTGAATTTACAGGTTTTCATATAGAAATTTAATGAACTTTAGATTTTTAAGTTCAAATTTAATATCATTCAAACATTTAGTTTGAGTTGGTTTGGATTAGTTTGGTTTGGGATTTAATTTTGAAAATGGTTTTGATGAAGAATGTTAATAAAAAACTTCGAATGCAATTTTATGAACTTCAGACTTTGATGAACCAAATATTGAACGCAGAATTGAATGAGACAAAATACATTATTCATGTGAGTAGTGTATTTATGAGAACGCCTCTTCCCAATTTACTTACTTCCAATTTTGCTTCAACACATGAATCATCATATTATAAGTTCTCCGTACATTCTTTGATTATCCGAAAGTTTCGATTGCAATCATTTGAACCTTACATCTTTAAAAATACGTCCTGTAAAACGCAAAGCAGACCGAGCAACAATATGATCTTGTAAAGTTTATTCAATTTAATACCCTAATCAAGAGCAACTGGAGAGCCTTAGAATCTAAAGCTGCCGGCACTTTAATAATATATCCCAGGTAGTCCTTTGTAACGCCCACATATTCCAGTGGGCAGAGAAGGATTTATTTCAAACGATATAATATGAATGGACGCAAAAACAGTATGAAGCGTTCCTTTGAAATTGTGGGCTCGAAATTAATATTTGGCAGAGGCATTTAAGTAACTGGAAAGCTAAACTTTTGTGATTTTAAATTAAGCGACATTTGCCATCGATTTTCAACATGCTTCATTGGCAAGCCTCAGTATCTGTGGCTGGCTTGTGCCTATTTAATTTTGTAAAAAAAAAATATTTTTAGTTTAATCAATTTAGAGGATAGAGTTCGCTTGAAAATACTAAAAAGACGTAGTACCTCAGAGCACGCGCACTGAGATAATTCATGTTAGTAGTATATTTATGAGAGCCCTCCTCTAAATCTATTTTCTTCTTTATGCTTTTATCCAGTTACAAAGGAACAAAATTGTTTTTATTCCTAGTCTTCCTTGCTGCCAGTAAGAAAGTAATATAAAATGTGCTACCTGGCCTTATTCGTTGTAAAATTCAAGGGGCGAAATATAAATTAAACCGCATTAAATGACTAGCCGAATGATATACTTCTTTGTTAGTTAAATGCCGCTATAAACTTTAACTGTCGCACACAAATCGTTCAAATTTACGACGTTACTACAAATTGTTATGAGCATCCGACGCGACGTCGTAAACTTGTAAATATTTTCGAGATTAGGATATTGTCAAGCGTTTTCTATTACGCGTCTTTTTCCTCGAGTCGAAAGTAATTAGTGATAAATTGTAACAATTAAATTATTTTATTTTATTAAATATTATGAACAATCATTTTCAAGGAACCTGTTAGAGAGCATTCATAAATGCACTTTAACTGCTTGACAGATTAGGGTAATCCTTAAGCCCAACTCAGGTGCTACAGTCCATAGAAATGCTGCCTCTTAGAGGATACCCGCCTATCCTAATAATTATGATGCGATGTGTCTTCTCAATGTGAGGCATTTCTCCTTCTTTTTAAAGGTAGCGTTTTGGCAAACGTTGGGGTCCAACGTTATAAGGTAGGGGGCATAACTAGGAAAATATGTTGTAAACTTTCAATGCAAACTGTAAACAACTCAGGCAATTATGAACCTTAAAGTTGCAACGGTAAGCAGATTTTATTATATAAATAATCTAGCGGACATGCGCATTATGAAAATCGAGTAAAGTGTAAATTCATTAAGTCTGTCTTGTAAAAGACATTTTTTACATGACGAAGAAACTCTTTCATATACTTAATCTACACGTTTGCATGAAGAATAAGAGTATTGCTGTATCTTTTTAAAATTTTAAATTTTTTTTCTAGAATCCTTGAATAGTTTATTAACTAAAGAAGTAGAGAGAAAAATTGTTAGTTACTATCAACTAATCAAATACTTGTGTCAAATTATTTTCTATTGAAAAATAGCCATATAAACTAATTTCGCTAATAATTACAAAGTCTAATGCTAAGTTAGTTCTAAGAACCAACATTGTAAACCTCTCTTCAAGGGGTGGCATAAAACTGGTCACAATCAATTTAATTGCTTATCTCGCAAGTTGCTGTAGCAGCTGTAGCCTCAATGTTATCCGAAGTTTCAGTGGAATTTACGGCAATTTCACGGCATAATCTGGTTCTAAAAGTTTTACGTTATAAGGTTGAGCCGAAGTTTTCTAATACCGAACCTTACGAGTTAACTTTTTTTAAGGGGGATCGGTCAGTATTACGGTTAGACCTATAATTACTTTGTTTGTGTTAGTTTGGGATAGTTGAAATTTTATTATTTATATTAATCTACTTTCACCCCCGCTAGTCGTTTTATACATAGATAGTAAGGAGTAGTAGAAGTAAATAATATGATTTTCATAAAAGAAGCTTGACCTTTTCTCAGTTGGTGATTTATAAATGAACCCGCAACTCTCTCGCACTCACCGTTGCCTAGATATGGCAGATTAGTGGAAATATGCGTAATATTATTCGATTATAGTGTAAATGATCGCACTAAAGGAAATGCAGTCATTAGATTTAAATTTCGAAAAAACTAAGGGTAAAACCCATATAATATCCGATAGATAAAGGACGAGAGTTTTCTAATTCATATAATATTTTAAAATTAAAATAGTTTTCGAATTTTATTTTTCCAATTCCGACCGTTATCTAAATATGGTAGTTTAATGAAAATATGCGCAATACTATTCAGCTGTAGGGTAAATGATCGCACTAAAGGAAATGCAGTCATTAGATTTAAATTTGAAAGAAACTAAAAATAAAACCCATATAATATCCAATAGATAAGGGACGAGTTATCTAATTTATATATTTACAAATTAAATAATATTCGAATTTTATTTTTCCAATTCCGACCGTTACCTAGATATAGAAGATTAATGAAAATATGCGCAATACTGTTCAGCTATAGTGTAAATGATCGCACTAAAGAAAAGGCAGTCATTAGATTTAAACTTGAAAGAAACTAAGGGTAAAACCCATATAATATCCGATAGATAAGAGACTAGAGTTTTGTAATTTATATTATATTTTTAAATTAAAATAATATTTGAATTTTATTTTTCCAATTCCGACCGTTACCTAGATATGGTAGATTAATGAAAATATGCGCAATACTGTTCAGCTGTAGTGTAAATGATGATGTAACAGTTCGATTTTGCCAATTTTAAAATTTCATTTATATGCCGCATTTAGGGGAAAAATGATTTGTATTTGCACGCATCGGTTTATTAATTGTAAATTTATTAATTTGCTTTGCCAACAATTCGCTTGAATCTGCCATCGCATCGGTTTATTAAGGCTAAAATTATTAATTCGATTTGCTTGTAAATGCCACTTTCCTGATATGAATTAACTATATTTTAAGTATAGGTCAACGATATATTTGCATTAGCTTTCATAATCCGTTGTGACTATTTATTTTAGTTGATAAGCGATGTACATTATTATTAAGATAGCTTGGCTTGATTTGTATTTTATTATAATGAACAGCCAGCGAATCGATTTATATTTTTCAGAATTTTGTTACTTAAGCCTGCAAAAAAACGCTGCATTTGACTCGTTGATCCGTATTTTAGTAGCAGTTTTTGTGACCTCCGTGACGGAGTAATAGGAATGTACAGGGTGTCCCATTTTCGATGATATTACGGGGTATCTCACTTACGAGTAAAGATAGAGAGTTGCGGTTTTCGCAATACTGAGCTCCTTTTTTGTGAAAAGAATGATGGTATAAACAAAATTTTCATAGCCCGCTTCGTTTCTGAGATACAGGGCGAAATTGAAAATAATGCATTTTGGGACCCCCCTCGTATCTCCGTTATCCTTTAACATATCGCAAAGCTAAAAAATCGCTTTTATACAGTTTTTGACGTAGAATCCAGTGGCGTGATCAGATTTTTTCTGTGAGCTGTCAATTTTTAGCCAAAAATCAAACTTATGTTTTTTTAAATGGAACACCCTGTATATTTTTCTTTCGTTTCAATGGAAATTTTATAAGCTTTATAAAAATATATAATACATTATATGTATTTTAAATAATAAGCCTAAAATTCATAATTTCACAAAATGTGTCTCGATATGACACTCTTGTATTTTTTTTTAACGTAACACCCTGTATATTTTTCTTTCGTTTCAATGGAAATTTTATAAGCTTTACAAAAATATATAATACATGATATGTATTTTAAATAATAAGCCTAAAATCCATAATTTCACAAAATGTGTCTCTATACGACACTCTTGATGAGTATATTATAAGCATTGTCTTTTAAACAACGGTATAAGTATTAGGCAGAGACTATTAAGAACAATGGAATGGAAGTTTTTTATCGGCAAGACCTTTCAGTGGCAAAATTTATATTTTCTGTGTAATATTGTATTTTTTACGATGGCTCAAAATGAAAATTATCAATATTTTGAAAAATATGACATGTTAGTCTGCTTTATACAGAGCAATGAAAACTTCCGTGAAGCTTCTCAGCTATATTCCAATAAGTTTGTTTGAATATTTATTTACCTTTTGACTTATTTGGGTTTATTTTTTTAAGTATCATTTTAATTTATAGATATTCCGAAAGAAGGCGTCCTGATCTTTTAATGTTTTCCGGAATAACGAAAAAAACTGGTAGAACAAGGAACGTTGCCTCCGCCCTTACCGCGATTTTCCTTATTATACGTTTTTGGTAGGGGCCGGATAAACGTTCCATGTTCTCTTTATTACGGAAAACATTAAATGACCAGGTTGTCTTCCTTCAGAATATCCATAAATTGAAATGATACTTAAATAAAAAATAAACCCAAATAAGTCAAAAGGTAAATAAATATTCAAACAAACATATTGAATAATAGTTGAGAAGCTTCACGGAAGTTTTCATTGCTCTGTATAAAGCAGACCAACTTGTCATATTTTTCAAAATATTCATAATTTTCGTTTTCAACCATCGTAAAAAATACAATATTACACAGAAAATATAAATTTTGCCACTGACAAGTCTTGCCAATAAAAAAATTATCATTCCATTGCTCTGATAATCTCTGCCTACTAATACTTATAACGTTGTTTAAAAGATAATGCTTATACTATACTCATCAAGAGTGTCGTATAGAGATACATTTTGTGAAATTATGAATTCTAGGCTTATTATTTAAAATACATATCATGTATTACATATTTTTGAAAAGCTTATAAAATTTCCATTCAAACGAAAGAAAAATATACAGGGTGTTCCATTTAAAAAACATAAGTTTGATTTATAGCTAAAAATTGACAGCTCACAGCAAAAATCTGACTACGCCACTGGATTCTACGTGAAAAAGTATATAAGAGCAAGTTTTTAGCTTTGCGATATGTTAAAGGATAACGGAGATACGAGGGGGGTCCCAAAATGCATTATTTTCAATTTCGCCCTGTATCTCAGGAACGAAGCAGGCTATGAAAATTTTGTTTATACCATCGTTCTTTTCACAAAAAAGTAGCACAGTATTGCGAAAACCGCAACTCTCTATCTTTACTCGTAAGTGAGATACCCCGTAATATCATCGAAAATGGGACACCCTGTACTGCTTCTCGTAGTAGTTTTTTATTTCATTAATTATAGAGGCTTCCACGTTCGTCATACAAGACCGAGACCGTCGAATCTCTCATAGTTCACCCTTACACACAAATTGAGGTAACTATTGCTATTGTTTTGCCTAAATTAATGATTTAATTGCTTATCTGTGTTACCTTTTTTTTTTGTTGTGCAAATACCGACATTTGCTTTTCTCACATGTTATCTTATCTACTCCATTTTATCTGATTTTATTTTGATGCAACTTTAATTTTGATCATATGGGGAAGTTTATATATTCCTTTAGGGGTGATTCATACCTATCTTTTTATATTCAAGTTGTCTGAACCTTAATATCTCTTTTATTTGCTTTATTGCATTGCAAGCCCATGGGTTTTTTTTTGGTCTGGGAAAATTTGTTTTATAAAGAAGACGTGTTTATGCAAAAGGGGGGGGGTCTATGATTTTTATTAAAGTAAGGGGGCTTCGTTTAATGCGTACTGGATTATTTCAGGGTTTTTCTGGAGGGCCAGAGCTTATTGAAAGTCCCCAACCTTTTTTTCTAGAGGGCCAGAACCTTTATTGACCACAACTTTTTCTGGATGGCAAGAAGCTTCATTGAAAGGCCACAACTTCTTTCTGGAGGGCTAGAAGTTTTCTCCCCTGGAGGGCCAGAAGTTCATTCTTTCCTAAGGACTACAACGTTTTACGGAGGGCCAGAACCCTTATCGAAGGGCTACAACCTTTTGTTTCCCTCACTGGAGGCCATCGTGAGCCCACTCCTGGGTATCTATAAGTGCCGGCGCCTCCACCAGAGTTCGACGACGGGATCTGGGTATCTTACTATAAGCTTTGTGTCTCATTGTTTCTTATGTTTATCCATTTAGTATAATCACTCTTCGTTTTCTTTTATTCATATAAATCAAACATTGAACGCCGAGTTCTGAGCTCATTGATTTTAATTAATTTAATTTACATTTATTCACTGTTTTATCGGACCAGTTAATCTGATTGCTTTGAATTGTTTTCTCATTTTAATAAAAGTCAAGCGCTGGCTGGATAATTTCATTCTTTTCATTCATTAGTCGGGAGATATAACCACTTTGAATTTTATCTCTTTATCATATGAATCAAGCGATCGCCATACTTCCAATAGTTTTATTCTAGTTCGGTTCTCTTATTAACTTGTCGAGTCATTTGATTTAATTACAGTAGCCGTTCGTTGTTACATACTATTATTGCTACATCTAAAATCAGTGCATCTATTAGCGCACGCATACCTAGTTGTAAGAAGCTTTTGAGTGATCACTTTGATAAGTAGTATTTAGTGCATTTAGTGGTAAGGCATATAGAACCGAATATTTCCAACTGAATTGGTCCCTGTACAATCTTCACATTGTACTATGTTCATTTTATCAATTACTTTAACAGTCATTTAACATTCTTTTATCTTTACTTAACCACATTTTAGTTGAACTTTTTTCTCCAGATAGATTGTTGCTGTGTTTTCAAAAAAAAGAAAAAACTGAGCAAATATATTGTTCCTTAAATTTTTAGAGTGTGTTTTCTTGATAGGTTAAGTTAGTTGATTATAGTGCCACAATTTTTCTAGCTTTGTGGATAGTTTGAAATTAAGTATATGTTGATTTATTTGAGCTGACCTAGTCACCCTGCACAACACCCGCAGAGGTTTTTCCGTTTAGCTGACGAGAAGGGTCGGGCTTTGTAACGCGAATCTCTCGCTAGGTTCCTTTCAAAACAAAATAATAAAAAAAATAAATAAAATCTTTACTTTCATTTTCAACTTCAATCAGAAAAACGTGTTGCAAGGAAATGCAGTCATTAGGTTTAAATATGAAAAAAATCAAGGGTAAACCCTTAATATTCGATGGATGAGAAACGAGAGTTTTCTAATTTATATTATATTTTTAAAATAAAATAATATTAAAATTTTATTTTTCCAATGCCGACCGTTACCTAGATATGGTAAATTAATGAAAATATGCGCAATACTGTTCAACTGTAGTGTAAATGATAGCACTAAAGGAAATGTAGTCATTAGGTTTAGATTTTAAAAAATTAAGGGTAAAACCCACATAATAAATGATAGATAAGGGACGACAGTTTTCTAATTTATATTATATTTTAAAATTAAAATAATATTCGAATTTAATTTCTTCAATGGCGACCATCACCTAGATATTCTCGGCCAGTAGCAATTAGTCGACAATTTTATAGGTCAACCGTACCAGCCCATCTCACCCACCTAAACTCTGCTCCTGCTTTGACCGCGCCCATACCTATACCGCCTCCTGCGAACAACCGAAATTGTGCCGGACTTAGTAAGCGCTTTTTGGTATACTATCAGAACGTACGCGTTTTAAGAACGAAGACTGCAGATTTATTAAATAGCACTTCTGCATGTTGGTATGATCTGATTGCGCTTACCGAGACCTGGCTTGATTCGTCAATATCTGATGGTGAAGTGGTTTTTACTAATTACAATGTTCTTCGAGCCGATCGAGATTTTTTAAATACTGGAAAATCACGAGGTGAGGGCTGCCTAATAGCTGTAAACAAAAGGTTTAATGCTCTTAAGATAAATGTAAATCAAAATGTTGTCCTTAAGCCTGGCATAAACATTGTCGCTGTTAAAATTGTATTAGATTTCTCTTCTATTTTTATTGCTGCGGTATATCTTCCTCCACCTGTAAATGCTGAAATGTTGGAAAATCTGTTTGAGTGTCTGACATCCCTTGAATGTATCTTTAGTAATAATATTTGCATATTAGGTGACTTTAATCTGCCTAATTACATTAACAATAATAATTCAAATTTTCAGGACAAGCACATTTTAATTTTGCAAAATTTCATTAATTTTTTAAACTGTAAACAAAGCAACCATATACAAAACTCGAATAATAGAATACTTGATCTGGTTATAAATAATAATGAAAATTGCATAGTGGAGAAATCATTAGTCCTTTGTTAACTAAAGATGTTCATCATCCTGCTCTGCACATTTCTTTGAAATATTGCCACTCAATGAATTTTAAACGAAAGACATTGTTGAAATTGCAACGTGCGTATAATTTTAAAAAAGCTAGTCTTCCTGATCTGTATAATGCCTTTTTGAGTATGGATTGGTCATCTATGGAAACTACAATGTCTGTGAAGCACCAGTTTGGGATCTTTCATGATACGATTTTGCAAGGGTTGGATAGCTTTGTACCAAAATATCATAATATACCTAAGAGAAATTTTCCACCTTGGTTCTCAACGAATATCATAAAGGATTTGAAACTGAAAAATAGTCATTGCAATAAATTTGGAAGGTGTGGAAGAAAGAATGGATGATCTAAACGCGTTTATAAAGGCACTCCTATTATAAAGGGCACACTTGAAATAGTTGAATCCTTCGCTGACTACTTTAAAAAATCTTTCCTAAATAATAATTTACATTCTACATTTAATCACAACATAAAAAACTCGGTTAATATAAATATTTTTTGCTTCTCTGAGCGCGAAGTACTAAATGCTTTAAACAAATTGAAACCTAAGTTCACAACAGAGCCGGATCTTATTCCTGCATTTATTATTAAAGACTGTAGGCACGTATTTGTAAAGCCCTTACATATATTGTTCAACAACTGTCTTCTTTCGGCGTCGATTCCTGCATTATGGAAAGTCTTCAAGGTTTGTCCTGTGTTTAAAAAAGGTAATAAATCCGATATAAGTAATTATAGACCAATATCTATTATCTGCAATTTTTGCAAGGTTTTTGAATTTTTAATTCACGACAGAGTTTTTCCGTTGACTAAAAATAATATTATTCCCCAACAGCATGGATTTTTCAGAGGAAGGTCTACGAGCTCAAACCTTATAACTATAACTCAGAGTATTGCTGAAACGATGGACAATGGAGACCAGATGGATGTCATATATCTAGATTTTACTAAGGCTTTTGATCAATTAGATCATAATTTAATTCTTCATAAACTGGATAGATTTGGTTTTTCTGATGCCTTTATTCAGTTGTTTCGCTCATATCTATGTGGTCGAAGGCAGTATGTGAGTTATATGAGTTATATGGCGAAAAGTCTAGCCCTTATGATGTGATATCTGACGTTCCCCAATGATCAGTGCTTGGACCCCTATTGTTTAACATTTTTATTAATGATATTGGTGATAATTTAGATTGTGATTATTTGCTATATGCAGATGATATTAAATTATATACCAAAATAAAAAATCCTGAAGATTGCCATAAGCTGCAGTATAATCTTGATATGATAAATGATTGGTTTGTAAATAATGGTCTAAAACTAAATGTCGCTAAATGTATGACATTTACCAATAAATTGAAGCCAGTGCTATTTATCTATGCTTTAAATACGACTACATTAATACGAACAAATTATTTTAAATATTTGGGAGTGCAATTTGATACCAACTGATAGCAAACTGTCTTTTGCCTATCATATTGACACAGTAGTCTCCGAAGCATCAAAATCTTATGGATTTTTTTGTAGAAGCACTAGAGACTTCAGAAATGCATTATATTTTGCATATGCACGATCACGATTAGAATATGCTTCTGTGGTATGGTCGCCAGGTATAATGACATATTAATAACTTAGAGCAAGTACAAAGGCGTTTTTTAAAATACTTATGTTTCAAATGTGATCATGTATACCCACCTCAAGGTTTCCCACATGATGTTCTGCTTTAACATTTGTTCCCTACAAACTCGCCGAAAATATTCTGCTCTTATGACATTGTATAAATTACTTCATTATCAGATTGATAGTCCTCAGTTAATTTCGAAATTTAATTTTACGGTTCCCCGTCTAAATAATAGACATCATAATACATTCTATCTTGCTACTCCAAGAACAAATCTTCTTAATTTTTCTCCAATTTATAATATGTGCAGTCTTTATAATCATGATGTACACTTTGACATTTCTAATACTACAAAGAATGCCATATGTCGTTCACTGGAACATTGAGCCATGTGTGACCTTATGTTTTTATGACTTTCTTTTTTTTGCGCGTTTGATTTATCTCATCTTAATTTTTGTATCAGGTATAGAATTAGGTTAGGTTAAGCTGGGTGAACTTTTTGTTATATATATATGTACCTACTTATATTAGTTTTTATGTAATTATTTATTGGTTTGAGAGTTGGTTTTCTTTTCTATAGTTTTAAGATAGTTAGGAATTTTTTTTATTTAAGTCATATACGTAAATTTTTCTGCTTGTAAAATTAGTAGTAGTTATGTATTTCAACCTCTTTCCTGCCTCGTAGATGGGTTTTTATTTACCTGTAAGGCTAGTATTGCAAAATAAATAAAATAAATAAATAAAATATGGTAGATTAATGAAAATATATGCGCAATAAAGGAAATGCAGTCATTAGATTCAAATAAATAAAAATTAAGGGTAAAATTTTTATAATATCCGATAGATAAGGGACGAGAGTTTCCCAAATTATATTATATTTTTAAATTAAAATAATATTTGAATTTGATTCCATCAATGCCGACCAACACCTAGATATGGTAGATTAATGAAAGTATGGGGTGTAAGGGGTGATAGCTGTAAACGCTAGCCCTATAAGACTACCTCCCCTGCTCGCGGTGCACCCTGCTAGCAAACTAACGAGGCTCTGTCGACCGAATGGCTGCCGGTATAAGCAGTCTCTTCTTGCCAACCAACAGCTTCGGGTGGATGAGTTGTTAAGGGTAAGGACACCTTCTCGTCCTTGGGGAAAGAAATCGACCCAGAAGGCGGATGAACCAAATCGGTCAACGGCTCGGAGATGCAGAAGGCAACGGGAGACCACTCCATTATAGATCCCTTTGGATATCCCGAGTACAATCAACCATGGCTGAGAACAAACAAGAAATGAGCCTTAGTCCCCGGCAGATCTTAAATGGTCAGAGGCTGCGAAGAATCTCCGGGTCAGCCATAAGAGTATGTACTGGAATGTAAGGACAATGTATCAGGCGGGTAAAGTTCACGACGCCATAAGAGAAATGTCAAGACAGAACATAGGAATCATGGATATTAGCGAAATGAGGTGGCCGGGCAACGGACACTGTGATATAGATAACCACCAAGTGTATTAGTCGGGAGGAGGTGACGGTGAGCACCAGCATGGAGTAGGTGCTATCATTAAGAAAGATATAGCAAGAATATAGCCAACTTTGTTCCTATAATAAAAAGATGTATGCTTCTACAAGTAAATGCAAAACCAGTTGCCATTAATATAATTCAGGTGTATGCCCCAACGTCGGACAGTACTGATGCAGAAATCGAGAGTTTTTACGATATCCTGTCGAGCACCATAAAAGAGCTGCCAAAGAAAGAGGCAATAATTGTCATGGGGGATTTTAATGCGAAAATAGGACGCGGAAGGTCAGACGAATTTATAGGCCCTTATGGACTTGGAGAGAGAAATGATCGAGGAGAGAGATTAAACGTTTTCTGTATGGAAGAACAGCTAGTTATCCTCAACACCTTTTTTAATCTCCCTGCAAGAAGGTTTTATTACACTTGGAAATCACCAATGGGCACAAAAGGACATATAGTTAGAAATCAAATTGATTCTATATTGGCCAACAAAAGATTTGAAAATAGTTTTACGTCTGTTAAAACTTACCCAGGAGCAGACATAGAGTCAGACCACAGTCGATTTGTAGGTGTGTAGAATCAGATGGAAGACAGTACAAGGAAAGGACCGAAAATGTAAGTTGGATCTCCAAAATCTTAAAGATCCTCCAATCAGATAACAGGTGGAGCACGATTTGTCCAAGGCGGCTCGTAAAACAGGAGGCACAAGCACCACAAACACAATAGAAGAGGAGCTTAATCATATAAAAAGAGTTATTGGTACAATCAGTGAGAAATACCTAAAAGAAAAAAAAAATAAAAGAAAATCATAGATAATAGACGAGATCCTTCAGATGATGGAGGAAAGACGAGTACAAAAAACAGTCAACCAGATCAAATACAAGAAATTACAAAAAAAAATTAGAAGGAAAATTAGAGAAGCTAAGGAAATCTGGTTTACCAAAGAATGTCAAGAAATAGAAACTCTCCAACAAAAATACGATAGCTTTAATGTTCATCGGAAAGTTAAGAAAGCCGCTGCTATCTACAAACATCGAGCTACGGGTCTGCTAGTAGACAATACGGGAAAATTAATTATAAACAAACGAACTCGTATACTTACATGGCAAGAATATATTAAACAACTTTTTGTTTAACAGACCAGACCCCCCACAACTGCAGACTGGCACAACCGGACCGTCAATCACCATCGAAGAAGTTCAAACTGCCATCACGCAAATGAAAGTAGGAAAAGCCCCTCTACCTGATGATTCTTGAAACTCCTCGACTGGGAAGGCACCAAGTGGCTCACAAAGCTGTTTAAAATTACATTTATGATAATGGATATCTCCCTCGAGACTGGCTCGTAGCAGAATTTATTACGCTTCCAAAAAAATCTGGTGTTAAGAAATGTAGCGAATACAGGACCATTAGTCTGATGAGCCATTTTCTAAAGGTGTTTCTAAAGGTCATACATAGAAGAGTATAAAAACTTTGTGAAGAGCAAATGTCAAATACACAGTTTTGCTTCCGATATGCCGTTGGAACAAGAGAGGCATTATTTTGCATACAGGTGCTGTTCCAGAGAACTACAGATGTTAACTGCGAGGTCTATGCCTGTTTTATAGACTATCGAAAGGCATTTGATGGAGTTCAACATGGAAAAATGGTTGAAATACTGAAGAACGTTGGCTTGGACGACAAAGACATCAGAATAATTATCAATCTGTACTGGAACCAATCTGCCTTTGTTTGAGTGGAAGGAGAGGAAACAGAAGCAATAGAGATACTGCGCGGTGTAAGGCAGGGTTGTATACTCCTACCGTTATTATTTAGGATCTACTCCGAACAAATATTCAAAGAGGCCTGGAAACGAAATGTGGTATACTAATTAACGGGAACCGCATTAATAACATTAGATATGCGGATGATACTGTGGTGTTCGCGGACAGGCTGGAAGATCTCCAGGAAATCATGACGAAAATAACACAAACAAGTGAACATTATGGCCTTGATCTGAATATTAATAAAACAAAATTTATGGTGATCAGTAAAAACGCAGTGGCCGCAGGAAGAATAGCAATAGGTCTGCAGCAGATTGAAACAGTTAGTACCTACACCTATCTTGGAACTACCGTTAACGACAAGTGGGCCACTCACAGGAAATTCGATGTCGTATAGAGAAGGCCAGGTCGATATTCTTAAAAATGTTTTTAGAAACAGGGATCTAACCTTAACAACGAAGATAAGATTACTGCGCTGCTATGTGCTCTTCGTACTTCTGTACGGGGTAGAGTCGTGGACGCTGACTGAAGCTACAAGCAAAAAACTGAAGTCCTTTGAAATGTGGCTTTACCGTAGATTGCTACGTATAGCATGGATCAATCATGTTACCAACGAGGAGGTGATGAGGAGGATGAACAAGGAAAAGGAAGCACTTATCACGGTGAAGTCCAGAAAGCTCGAATATCTAGGACATATTATGAGAAACCTGAACAGATTCGAGTTACTTCAACAAATATTACAAAGAAAAATCCTTGGACAATGTCGACCAGGACGAGGAAGAATTTCATGGTTGAAAACCTAAGAACATGGTTTGCAATGACCACCACTGGTCTTTTTCGAGCTGCGGTCAACAAAGTGATAATTGCTGGGTTGATAGCCAACATCCGGAATGGATAGGCACTCAAAGAAGCAGAAGAGGAATGAAAGTATGTGCAATAATGTTCAGCTGTAGTGTAAATGATCGCACTAAAGGAAGTGCAGTCATTAGATTTAAATTTTAAAAAATAAGGGTAAAACCCAAATAGTTATCAGACAGATAAGGAATGGGAGTTTTCAAATTTATATATTATCTAAATTAAAATAATTTTAATAATTAGATTAAAATTTAGATATAATAGATCAACCAAAATATGCGTAATATGGTTCAGTCGTAATATAAATGATTGTACAAAAGGAAATGCAGTGATTGGATATAAATTTTAAAAAAATTAAGGGCAAACCCTATTTAATATTCAATAGATATGGGATAAAAGTTTTCTGATTTATATATTTTTTAAAATTTAAAATAATTTGAGAGAAATACAGTCATTAAATTTTAATTAAAAAGAAAATGGATAAAATGATTAATTTTCTAATTTATATTCTTTTTAAAATTAAAATAATTTTCGAATTTTATTTTTCAATCTTAGTATAATCAATCAAGAACCAGATTTTTAGTTTTAAATGTTCAATGTTATGAATTATGGGGTAATGTTTTCAAAAAAATCTCGAATATGTTTAAATTGAATTTAACGTTTCACAGCACACCTACTTAGTGATATACGTTTTTTGGCTTTCTCGTTTTCCTTTACAATAATCTTACAAAATGTAATTTCAACGAAACAACGCTTTGGAGATAAATTAATAAAACTACCCCTAGCTTCTGCTCATACGGTTTCCAAGATATGATATATGACTTTAGATGTAAAACTTAAATTATGCTAACATGCTATTTAAGATTATTTATACAAATTCTACGAATGGATTAAATTTGTTTCAAATCATATTATGCATAATGTGAATGTAAATATTCGATTGATGCTGGAAGTTTTGTAAAATGCAATGTGTCTTCTCGACGTGAGATATTTCTTCTTCTTTTTAAAACGTAGAAGTTTTGGCAAACATTAGGGTCCAACGTTATCAGGTAGGGAGCATACCTTGCAAAATATTTTGTAAACTTCTAAGACAATCAAATTGAAACAAAGTTTGCGGTATTGGAATGTAGAAGTGCGTGATCCTCTTGATTGGTGATGATTTGTATTAAATTAAAGATTCAACATTCCATAAAAACTGACACTGAAAAATTAGTATCTAGTTAGTCGGAAATAAAGAGCGCTTTGAGCAGACCAAGAAAAGACATGTCAGAGCCATGTCCCATGCGAAATGAATATATAAAGAAGCGGAGTGTTCATGTCATCTGCTTTGTGGTTTGCTACATGTCGCCTCGAAAACCCAATTTCCAGAGAAGCTTCTTTCATAATCTGGAGCTCGTGCTATATTTAGAGACGAATTGGCTTTTAATATGCTTGGGTTCGAGGTGAATAAAGTTTAACAAAGACAATCACAGCATTAAGGGAATAACAACAAATCACCGTAAGGGGGCAGCAGCTAAATGAATTGGGCTTTAAAATATCGACTCAATATTTCGAGGGAATTAAAGCAGCTTTCATTTCCAAGAAATTAGACCAAGCAAAACGACTGGCAGTCTCATTATAGAGTCTTGGTATTATTAGCATCTTGTTATTACTTCCTTGCGACATTTGTTGGAGTTTCGAAAGGTCGCGCGTTGAATAACGAATTAGATCATTATAAAAACAACAACGTTCATGTCGGGAAGCTCGATCTGGTCTAGTCGTTTATATAGAGCGTTTTTAAGCCGAACACATTCCGCGGACAAAATATTTAGTTTGCCTTTCAAATGAAAGGGAGCGCTAATTAAAAGATAACAATACCAAAATTGTATTAAAATTCCTGGTCCTTTTCAAACTTTATTTTTGAGAACGTTTAATTTTAGTGTTATTTAAATTTGATTGTTGAAAAAGGCCGGACGTAAAGAAGTCAATTAAATTTGATAAAAAAGGCATTCGACGTGTCGTGATTTTGAGTTAACGAAACGTGGAGTATTTTTAGTTGGCATTATGAACGAAGAGACCTTCATTATTTATGGTTTAGTATTTAAATTTTGTTTTAATTCTTTCAAAACTTCTGTATAGAGCAAACAATATCATGCTATTTTGTTTTTTCTAGCCTGTGTATTCGAGAACCTTCAATGCTATTTAGACAAACACTTTATAAAATCAGTATCAGTAGAGAAGCAATGGTTTTCCCACCGTAATATTGATTATTTTTTACATGTAAATCTCCGTTTAGAAAAATTAAAGGTCTAATTTTTTTCTAGTACCAGGAACGTATAAGCGTTTGATAACATTTGAAGACCGCTTCCTATGATCAATCTTTAGACAGCTTATAAATCCTTATACAGCTTTATACGGTTTTAGGCAGGTCTGTATATAGCTTTAAATAGGTCTATATACAGCTTTGGGCAGGTCAGGATACAGCCTTGTAAGCTGTTTATAAAGCTGTCAGACTCGTTCGTAGGAACCGATATTAAACCGGTCCTGAACCACTTTGAACCAGTTTTGAACCACTTCTGAACTGCTAAGCACAGTTCTAAACTGTGCTTGAATCACTATAAAGCGGTGCTGAACCATATCAGGTATTAATTTTTTATGGGTAAAATTTTCGAAATTGCGGTCGGACAACCATTGCTTATCTACTCGGATCATAAGGAAAGATTTTAGTGAGTGATATAAATGAAATTAAAATAAACCCTCGAGTTCAGGACTGAAAGCTCTTGCTTCTTCGCCTTAAAAAATTAAAAATTATGTGAGATCATGTTCCTTAACAAGAATTTTAACTCAACGAATTAACAGAACACTCTCAAATTAATCGCAAAATACTTAGAACTCATATTATTTTTGATATTTTCATTTTATTTGAGATTTTACTGTCTCGTTATTGTCTGAAAGTTTTCAGATCTCCATTGATTTGGAACATATTTTATACGTAAAGCATATTTTGAAATAGTCCGGCAGATGTGGGACGAGAGTTTTAAGTTACAATTAATTCCTGCAATAATAAAGGGTTCACAAATTCTAATTGCAAGCTATATATTTAGATACCTTTTGTACCTCCCTGATATATTTACTCCTCAGTTGAGGCAAGTTCAAAGGGTTTATATTTAAATGAGAATATCCGAAAAGCGGAGGTATTCGCTTGCAGGCTTTATTTGATGTAAATTAGCTAAAAGAGACTTACCGTTTACTATTGCATCACAATATCGAGGCTTAGTATAATCTTGAAACTCTATCGGGAAAAGCGTAATTAAAATTTAAATTACAAATTTGACAAGGCAAAAATGTCCGCAACTACTTCGTGGGCGTGAGCGTATTATATTGCTTCCACGAAGCTCCATTATTTTTGTTGAAGAATTGTTCTGCGGTCTTTTGAAAAAATCCCCGGAAAATTAATTGCCGGATAAGCCCCGATCCACCATTTTAATCCGCAATGATATATTGCCCGGCAAATGGCAATCAATAAGACGAGGATGATTGATAAAATCTGGCTAAATTTAACCAGGCAAGGAAATCTGAATATATTTGAAAGAACAATATATAGCTGCGGAGGTATACATACTTTTAAATTCGCCCTCGGAACACCCACGTATATTTTATTTATAAATCGGTTGGGCGTTATTCATGGCAGCGATAGATAAATTTAGATTTTTCTTATTCGACACGAGAATCTACTACAAGCGAATATCGAACGACCCAAATTCAGTAATATTTACCATAAATGTGCCAATATCAAAACGTATTTCGCATTTTATGCTTTGACAATAAATTCTAAAATTCCTCCCCGATATCCGTCAATGAAATACTAAATTTCGAATAATCGCTTATTATGCTTTCGGAAGTCTATTTTTCACATTTGTTCGTGATTTGAAAAACTTTAACATCAAGCACAAGAGTAAATAAAATATGATATTATAGTTTATAGTACTTAGTAATTATTAGTTAATAAATAAACGTATATAAAGAGATTATCAACTTCTAATAAATGGGTTTTGTTTGAAATTTCGTTTTCCATTAAAAAATACGAATGGGGTGCGACAGAGAGCTCAGTTCACGTTCTCGCAGCTCCGTTAAGGAATTATTCGAATTAATTTTAAGTAACTCCACAACCGGAGGCTCTACCAGATTTTAGCGTATGCTTTTTAGGCATCGTAATCAGTTTTCTTCTCCAGGAGGATAAATAAGAATATATTTGCTGTTTGGCTTCAAAAAATGATGGCGTCGCCACGATTAATGTGACATAGTTATGTTTTTGCATTTTTATTAATCTTAGTTTAGATCATTGTATTTATTTTTCTTAGAAATCCATGCACTATATTTATACAGAATCCAGACATTTTAAATTTGATGAACATACTTGACATAACTGGTCTCCATCACTTTATGATTTCTTCTATATGATTTAAATTAAAATAAATCCAGTGCCGGAGTTTAAACATATTCATTCACTGTTGGATTTTCTATATTTTCGTTTAAACCCATACAACGTCATGTTTTGTTGAAAAATATTTTAAAGGCAGCTTTAGGGTGTTGAATAGATAAACGTAAATATTAAATCACATCAATATCAGTTCATTGCCAAAAGGGCCATGCTTCTCAGCAAACAACGTTTGAGATTCCAGGACGGCGCGGCGGATCGATTAGAGGGGTCAAAACTTTACCTTTGCGGCTCGGAGATATATTTTGCAAATAACACACACAATGGACGTGCTTTGAAAGCTCTTGCCTTGACCTGAATTTATCTTGACAATTATTTTTGATACTTTACAATTTTATACAACCTAAAACCATCGTAAATTATGTGCGTTACTGTGCAACAACATGAAGATAGAACCAACAAAAAACAGTCATATTCTTGATCAAGAATCAGAAATAATTCTCAAATGTCTAGTGCAAAATTATTATAATAAGTTACAACTCTTAATTATATCATATTTTTGTTTTCTAAACTCTCATCCTTCATCAGACAGCATTTAACCTCAGCGTTTCTGGACAGAACAATCCAATATGATGGAATCAAGAACTACTTCCTTACATATTCGGTCAAATTGACTATGTGTAAGATATATCATCTAGAGCCATCTATGGACTTCCAAAGCAATCATAAATCATGCATCAGAAATATAATGGTAGCACTATTATTGGGAACGGAACAGTTGGAATAGAAGCAAGAATATTATCGTGCCACATAGCATTCTGTTGCAATCGATCTCTGAACTCCTATGCTTCACCAGATCGCCTTTAAGCTCAGCGAGCATTGCTGCCAGCAGGCCCTTTCGAAATGGTTAAAAAAGCATGTCCTGGCATATAATAAAATATATCACCTGACGCTGCCTGTATACGCTTAATGCAACCACACTTACATCAATAATACTAGCCGGGCATGCAAATCGGTACACCCTCTCCGATTTTGCCCCGCCTAATAAACTTGAACTGTCATTGGGCAGGATATGCAGGTGTTGGATTGTCGACACGTTCATTTTTAATCCTATTTTCCTCGCTGCGACGTTAAGGTAATTAATTAAAATTACATAAAGCTCCTTTTACCATTCCGCATGAGAACAGATTCTTGTATAATTGAAATATTTTATTTGATTTAGTGATGAAGATTCTTTGGTAGTTTAAGAAATTTAGTTTGCTTAATGAAAGTACTTGCTGCAGCATATTATGGCCAAACCAATTTTGAACTAGGGTGGTACAATTTTACATCAAGCCCTTACGGATAATAAAGGACAGTGTAGCTTTTTTGGTATTGTTGTCACAAAAGTTACTTTCCTACATTCTTTAATCAATTTAAATGCAAGTTTATCTTATAATATTTCTATTGCACTGCTTAGTATTTTATTAAACGCATCTGGTAGGTTCTTTTGTCTTAATGTGTTTCGGAAAATTGTTTAGAAAATTAACCACAAATCAAAATAAGAAAATGTTATTTTTAGACACCACACCCTCTTCATGTTCTAAATAAAGTGCATACATGAACACTTTGCATTGTGAATAGTATATCAATTTTAATTAACAACTGTAACGGTTTCCTAATTAAAGTTAAGATACGGTGATGTAGGCCTGTTGGGGACACCACTATAAAAAAAGCACCGATAGCTCTATTTAAGTGGTGCTGTGGATTTACTATTGACACCACACCCTGTTTATGTTCTAAATAAAGTGCATAAACACTTTGTGTTGTGAATGGTACATCAATTTTAATTAACATCTGTAATGATTCTCTAATTAAATGTAGGCCTATTGGGGAAACCACTATAAAAAGCACCGACAGCTATACGTCGGTGGTGGTGTAGATTGAGTGGTATAGTTTTTTTTTTGTGTGTTGGTGTATTCAGACAATTGTTTTGAGTTTCAAATGGTCAAATTAAGAAAATGTTATTTATTTGAATTCAAATTCAATTTATTCACCATTAAAGTTTACAGCAATAGCACTAAGACAATAATTGTACAAACCTAAAGGCTAGTCAAACTGTAACATTCTTAACCTATCAAGGAAAGAACAGAACATTTTTACATTGAATAATTATAATGAAGGAATTCATCTAATATAAATAATAAAAATTATTTATGACTAAAAATCTTTTAGTTTTTACTTTTAACTCCCTAGGGTTATCCACATTGACAAGAATTGTTTTCATTTTATTAAAACACTCGATTCCTATGAATGCTGGAGAATGTTGGCCTACGGCTAACCTAGAGTAGGGTAAACGAATCTCATTGGCTCTTCTTATGTAATGACAATGATAATCATAATTGTATTAAATGGGGACTTACTGTCAATAACAAACTCCACTAATTGTAATACATACACGGTAGAGTAAGAATGTTGTATTTTCCAAAAATATTCCTACAAGAGGTACCCGGTGGTACATTCTCCAAACATCTCAAAACATTTTTCTGCATCACAAATGCTTTATGAAAGTAGGATGAGGATTCCCAAAAAATCAAGCAATATTGTAAGGCTGTTTGTATTAAGCCAAAATATAAAAGTTTCATGGTTGTGTATCTATATCTATAGTATTTGTCAAATGTTTAATTAGAAAACATAGAGAGCTCAATCTTAAGCATAAGGCATCTATGTACTTTTCCCAGGTAAGTTTGGAGTCAATGCGCAATCCAAGAAACTTGAAATCTGACACACTTTTAATAGATCTATTATTAATTTTAATAAGAAGACTATACTCAGGAGTAAGATTTTTGGGGAAAATTGCATAAATACAGTCTTATAAGTATTCAAAACTAGTCCGTTATTTGTACAATATTAAACAACTGGGAAATGTCATTAGATCCCTGTGGAACACCTAAGCCGCTCTGTCCAGTATATGACCTTACACCATTCATCACAACCCTTTGCTTCCTACTACCTAAATACGAAGCTACCCACCCATAGGCAGTACCTCGAACATCACAAGCAAATAATTTTTGAAGCAAAAGTTTATGGTTTATCATATTAAATGCTCTACTTAGATCATAAAAAAGACCCACTGGTAATTCTTTTCTATTTAGAGCATTATAGATAAATTCTATATATTCTTAAATAGCAGTATTTCTAGACTTTTTTGACGAAACCATCTTGACAATAATTTAGAAGTTCAAATTTTTAAAGAAAATTCACTAAACGTTGGGAGAACCATTGTTCAAATATTTTTGAAATTTGGCTTTGGCACAGATTGATCTATAATTAATTATATCCGCTATAGACCTTTTGTTTTTAAAAATTGGAATACATTTAGATAGTTTTAGGGGCTCAGGAAATTGTCCATTTATAAATGATTCATTAATAAGATATGATATAGGTTGGCATATAAGATCTGTAACAAATCCTATTACCCTACCATGAATTTCATCAATACCAGCTGAGGGCTTTCTAGATGTTTTTATAAGAAAATTTTGAACCTCTATGGGACTTGTGGTACTTGAAGAGAAATTAGAGGGCCATGGCTGTAATTTTTTATTTTATCAAATTGTGGCTGAGTAACGCCTTGAGATAGTTTTAAAAAGTAATCATTAAAAATATTACACATATTTATTGGGTTTGCAATGACATTTCCCATTGTATTCCTGATGTTTAAAGGTATTAAAGAATCCACCCTATTTCTCTCTTCATTAATTATTTTCCAGGTCTCCTTAGACAAGTTTTCTGCATTTTGCAATCTTGCACTATTTTTTTGATTTTTATATTTAAAAACAGTATCTTTATATAATTTTGACAAACTTTTGTAATTGTTAGTGTATACTTCATTGTTTAAACGTTTTTCAATTGGTCTCATTTCACAAAGAAGATTATGGAATTCTCTGATTTTAGATGATTACCATTTCTTATCTCTACTTTTTATTTTCATTTTTCTAACTGGAAAATTACAATCGTAATAGTACAGAAATGTATTGTAGAATGAAGAAAACTTATCTTGGAAACTATCTGCACTATACATGTCTTCCCAACTTTCAGATAGAATAGTATTATAAAAACTTTGCATGCATGCATTATTAATGATTCTTTTATATGTATGTTCTGTTTTATTTCTATCCAAACCCAAATCGATCATATTAAAAATGCACTGTGCGTACATATGGTCAGAATAAAACACAGGCTTTACACAAACTGTTCATATTTGAAAATATGCAAGTTGCACTTGGACGAGCAACGCTTCTTGGCTCATAAACATGTGGTCTTATATCATATTCTAAAAGTAAATATAATAGATCATTTTTATGTTGCTATTCTCTAAAATATTTATATTAACATCACCACATATTACAAAGTCATCATTCTTATTATATAATTTAAACAAAAGGTAACCAAGTTCTTTTGAAAATTCTTTTATCTGGCTATCTGGTGATAAATACACACTATGTAAACATTATTATTTTTGATAAAATTTTTTGTTACAGCTATACATGCTTCAAAGGTTTTCTCAATACGCTTATCATATAATGCTTTGTTAAAATTTAAATTAAAAAAATACAAACATCACCATGATTATGAAATGACCTACAATATTCAGCACATAAGCTATAACCCTGAGTATGAAGCAGTTGTAACTCTTCTGCCTTACACTAATGTTCACTTAAACATAAAATATCCACTTGGTTTTCACAAGCAGTGACACTCAATGAATCACGTTTTGCTGCAAGACCACAGATGTTCAAATGCATTATATTTAACTTGGCAGTACTTTTATTATCTATTTTTATTTGCGACATATTATGTAAACAATTAACTGAGGGGGATCCTCCCTTACCTATGTCTGAGGTGGCATACCTTTCTTGAAGAAAAACCGGGAGACTAGTGATCCTTGGGGCCAGAGGTCCCTTCTCCAGGCCTTCTTAAAGTTTTCCTGTCTAATTGTAATCTTAAAAGATGAGTACAATTCTGAGGATTTAGAGTTAAGCTTTTCGCAGATTACCTCATGAAAATTCTTCTCCAAAATCGTCTTCAGGACCTCGGGTTTAGTTTTGGGGTACATTCTAGTCACATGGAGAGAAACGTACCTGGGCACCGCTTTCAACTCATTATTGCACCCACTGTTGTCCCCTACCGCAAATCTTTTACTACGGCGATGCTTTTGAAGCTACCAGCCATCATTCTCGGGTTCAGAATTTTTTGAATTTCAGCCATTTTATTTAGAGCTTGAGCCATTTGTCAACACGGGACGGTAATTCGTACCGCATCCATGATACGGAGAAGTACCGCGACTATTCAAAATAACGTTGGTACTATTTCACTGATTTGATTGTACTATAGACTCATTATTACAATTTTTAATTCATTTAATTATCCTTGAAATACGTATTTAAATATGCAAAATGTCACGTAACACAGTGCAAGTTTAGTACTAGGAAGTTTAGTACGCCACTGAAGTTTTTTTTGAAGGAATACTTGGTCGAGGTGGATCGACCACTGTCATGTCACTTTTCTACGCTCCTTTGGTGGAAGTGGTCGATAGCTACGTATCTGGAAAATTTCAGACCGTCTTTAGGGGATTTTGAGCCAAGACCACATAAATTTGTAAATTGTATATCCTATCTTTAGTTACTTATTTATATGTTTGCTGAATATCTGTATGGTATGTGGTTCATGCACGACGTGTTTGGCGAGTCGCCCAGCATTTTCGGTTATTGTGAGGGTTCTTACAGGCCTTCTTTAGGCTGTATCGAACTAAGTTTAGTTTAATACTTATACTAACAGCTGGTGAGTTTTGAAAGGCTAATTTTATCTGAGAAGCTACAAAATACCCTTTCTAAGAGCCTACACGCTAACGCGACACGGAGTGGACTTTAGACAGTAAACAGTACACGACTCCGATAAAGTAAAATGACCAACAAGAAAAAGTACTTAGCTGTGGAAAATGCAGGCGTAACATTACTAAACTACACTATAGGATTCAATGTGCTGGAACATGTGCTCGTTGGTTTCACAAGGACTGTTCTGGACTTAGCGCTGCTGAATTTTCCTCCTACGAACTATGTCAGGCGCCTCAAAAATGGGCGTGTTTAGACTGTCTATCAGATGATGTTGCCGGAAGTACCTCTAGGAGATCTACTGGAAACCGCACCTCACCTCATCCTGCCCCCGCCACGACCAGAAGATCCATGATCTACAACGACTCATCCGATGCTCTAAATTGTGATGATCTCTTCGAGCAAGTCAATCCTTCAAATCATGATATCATGAAAGCTGTCAAGCGGATATATGATGAGCTAAAGCACTCCATAACTTTTAATGGTGCGGTGATGGAAAAGCTACAGGAAACTGTCGAAATTCTGACAAATTAAAATAAGAAGTTAAAAAAAGAACACGATCTTTTACGAGCAAGAGTTTCGGATCTGGAGAAGGAAATGGCGTATACGAAGTCTAGCAATCCCAAAGACGTGGAAGCGAAGAGTAAGAATCTAGTAATTGTAGGTATAAAATCAAATCACCAGTGTAAGAACAATGTATTGACAGCCTTTGAGGCGCTTAATGTTACTGTCTCAAATGATGATTTTGATTTAAATGTTCCAACTAGCGATAAGTCCAAAAAAATGCCAATCATTGTTTCCTTTAAAGATCCGGCCTTAAGAAATCAAATACTGGAAAAACGTAAAACAGTCTCTTTAGATACAGAAACATGTAATATTCAGTCCGAGGTTAAAACTAAAATCTATATAAATCCTGACCTGCCCAAGCACATTCGCGATCTATTTCTTAAGGCCAGAGAACTTAAGGAATTTGGGTACAAATATGTCTGGTGTAAAAATGATAGCATTCTTGTAAGAAAAAACGAAGGCGACTCGGTTATTAGAATCATCACTGCAGCACAAGTAGATACCTTGAAAACATAAATATTATTGTTTATTGTTTATGTTTACTATTTTTACGATTTAATACAATGGCTGTTAACCAGAATATTTCTAATTTAAAAATAGGCCATGTTAACGTAAGATCTCTTATTCCTAAGCTTAATAATATCAAAGATTATATATCGGTAAATGATTTTCATATTTTTGCTATTACAGAAACTTGGCTTTCCGACTTGGTTGATGATGAGGTGTTGCGTTTGGACGGTTTCGAATTAATCAGGCGCGACCGATCTGTGGGTAGGGGAGGTGGCATTCTTGTGTATGTGAGAAACTTGTTTAGATTTTCTGTTTTGAATGATTACGAATGTAAATTTTCTGAGCAAATTTGGGTGCAGTTGAAAATTGGTGGAATTTTAAACAGCATAGGTATTTTCTATAGGCCTCCCGGGTTTACTAATATAAATGCATTTATGAGTGAGTTTGAGGGTAATGTTTGTCGATATCTGCTGCCCTCTGATAATCTTATATGTCTTGGTGATTTTAAGATTAATATCCATAACCTAGAAAGTATACATACACAGAGATTTATTTCTCTGATACAGGTTTATAATTTGTCTCAAGTCATAGATGAATCAACTCGGCCTGGTTTAGGAGGAAAGGGTTCTCTTTTAGACCTAATTATTTGTTCCGATAAAGAATTTTTAGTAAACAGTAATGTTGATCCAACTTTACAGGTGTCAGACCATTTTGTTATTACCTGCCAGCTCCGACTCTTGATTTCTAAGCCGTCCCCCTTTTTATTGACATACAGGAACTTTAGAAGTTTTGAAAAGGACGACTTCTATAACGATTTAATTAATTCACGTTTAGATAATATATTTTACTTGACAGATATTAATGACAAGGTTGAGGTTTTTAATGCTTGTATTCTTGGTCTTTTCGATAAACATGCACCACTCGTAACAAATAAAATAACAAAACGGAAGAGTCCTTGGATTACAGATAATATTAGGTATCTTATGCTTTTAAGAAATAGGGCTCTTTCAAAATATAAAAAGGAAAAAACTGCAAATAGTTGGGAAAAGTATCGCCAACTTCGGAACCAAGTGACAATAGCTATTGACCGAGAGAAGAAGTGCTACCTTAATGCAACACTGCGTCTGGGTAACTCTAAAAAAATTGGAACGTTCTACGCAGGCTGAATATTCACTCTAAGCCTCGCAATACAATTGCTGGCCATTTGGCTGATCCCGAGACCATTAATAATTTTTTCGTAAATACTGCGAGTCCGGATGCTCCAAATCCAGAAACTTTAGCATTTTATCTCCAAAATAAAAAGATAGGAGTTGGAAATTTCGAGTTTCAACTTGCATCTCTCGAAGAAGTTAAGGAGGCCTTATTTTCTATAAAATCTGAAGCCGTTGGTACAGATGGGATAAGCTTGGCTATGCTGCTGCACTGTTGTCCTTTTATTCTCCCATTTATTGTGCATCTCGTTAACTGCTGTATGGAATCGTCTACTTTTCCAGAGGCTTGGAAATCTTCATACCTACTTTCAATACCCAAAGTTGCATCACCGAGTCAATTATCCGAATTCGGGCCTGTCAGCATTCTTCCTACCATCTCCAAAGTATTAGAGAAAGTCTTAGAAAATCAAATCAGGATTTATGTTGATAGATTTTCCATTTTGCCGCCAGTTCAATCTGGGTTCAGAAGGGACTACAGCTGTTCAACAGCACTCCTAAAGGTAATGGATGATATCTTGCAAGCGGCTGACCGTAATGAATTAACAACTTTGGTATTATTGGACTATTCCAAGGCCTTCGATAAGCTAAATCATGAATTATTATTGGCGATCTTGAATCATTTGGGCTTTGGAAGAAATTCGTGTTGCCTTATCAAGGAGTATTTGACCAGGCGAACCCAGTCGGTAAAAATCAATGGCCAGTTGTCTTCTTTTTTGATGCTTGTCTGCAGCGTGCCACAAGGGTCCATCCTTGGACCTTTGTTTTTCACTTTATATACTTCGCAATTATCTTTTTTGTCTCAGATATTCATTGCTCCATATATACGCTGATGACACACAAATGTATTTGTCATTTTTACCAGATAAAATTGAAGAAGCTAACGAACGTATTGCTCTGGACCTTGCCCTGCTTGCGAGAGCCTCCAGAGATCACTGTCTGACTTTAAATCCTAATAAATGTCAGGCTCTTCTCTTTGGTAGGATTCAGTGTAGAGACAAGTATGAAAACCTTGTAAAAATTAATGTGGATGGTGAAAGCATAAAATGTACTACTGTAGCTGAAAATCTTGGTGTACTATTAGATGTTAACTTAAGATTTCGAGAACATATTGACAATTGCATTAAAAAGGCATTAAAATTTATAAACTTAAAATTACTCTATGGTCAAAGACATCTACTTAATAAAGACCTCAGAAAAGTTTTGTGCGACAGTCTTGTACTGTCCCACTTTACTTATTGTGACGTCGTATATGGTCCTTGCCTTCTGGCAATCGATTCAAAGCGTATTCAATACATCCAGAATTGTTGCGTAAGATTAATAAATGGAATGAGAAAGTACGATGGAGGTGTGAGTAATGAGATGTGTGAGATGAAGTGGTTGGATATGGCTAAAAGGAGGTTACTACATAGTCTTTTGATATTTAACAAAATTATTTTTAAGAAATGTCCAGGGTACCTATACCAAAAAGTTAAATTCAGATATGACGCTCATGACCTGAACTTAAGAAATAAGAACTTTATAACACCTCCTCAACACAAAACATGTTTATTTGAAAGAAGTTTCAGCTACTGTATATATACTCAATACAATGCCATACCCTCCAATCTAAGTTGTCTGCCGCCGCTTCTGTTTAAACGTAAGATTAAAAGTTTCTTTATGGAATCAATTTAGTCTTGTACTTAGTGTCTGTAATAAATTTTTCTTTTTCTCTTTTAATATTTTTTAGTTTTGAATAGCTTATATAATGTACATTACATATATATTTATTAGAATAATACATATATTCATATAGCAATTAATTATAGGAGTTATTATGTTAGCTGTATGGTTAAGATAGGAAGCATGTTTCAACTTCGCCATTTGTAATTTACTTGTAAATTATAATAAAGACATTATTATTATTATTATTAATTAGTTACAAGGGATCTAATTCCTTCATTGAGGGATTCTTATCTGCCGGACTTGGGCTAGTCACATGGAATAGAGGTTCCACACACCTATAAAACCCTATTTAGTAACCTAACATCTTGAATTGAAGTTTTTTTTCTTTTTACCTCTTCCTACCTTACTAGCTTATGTGCTTGTGGTGCGCATCATTCTCGCACCTGACAATGCCAGTGGATACTGTTAGTGTAGTTCCAATTATATGTCTACCATGGTCTACACTGGATAGTTGTTGTGACACCTGGGTATGTGATAGCATCCGTGCTGATTTGAGAGCCAAGAGACACAGATAAGCCAAACCTATTTTATTTTTATTTAATTGTACGTGAACATTCTAATGTAATAATGGACTTTTTATATTTGGTAAATTAGTACTTGCATTCTTATTAAATAATTTGATTTCTAATTTTAACCCTGGTTTATAGATTTAATTACTCTTATATTTGAAATAATTAAGAATTTAGGAATGCTTAACATTTTCGAATATACAAAGTTTTAGTCAAATAATATACTTCATATAACCATCCAAATTTAAAATTCAAATTTGTTGACGGTCGATTAGACTCCAGATAGCTGACTATTTCTGCTTTAATCGTAAAACCCCCTGATACGACATAGGTTTACAATTGACAAAGTATTTTCTAACTCTAGTGCAGTAAATAGCTTTTATATAGAGCATTTAACTTCCTGTATGAGCAATTTAACGTTGTTGTGATCGAAACTACATCTGAACACGGACAGCGAGAAATTCCCTGCATTTCCGGCTACTATACACAGACAATGGATTCGACAAAAGGTGGAACTTTGTTGAATTTCATCTAATGAGACTGGAAATGCATAAAGGTTGACTTTAATTCGTGACCGAACAGTAGACAATACAACTATTATTGATGTTACAAAATTGTAAGTAAATGCTATCCTCCTAGTACAAAAGTGTCTCAAAACTCTGAAAAATATATATGTAGCAATAGCTACAGCAGGTCGTACAAAAATAACAACAAAACTTTGCTCGGGCACCTCCAGAGGACTTTGAGAATCTATGCACACGTCTGGCTGAGGAAACACATCCGTACTGCATATGTAAATGTCCTTGGCCAGTTCGTCATCCTCACCTTGAACCTTTTGATTTTTACTTACCTACGGGTTTTACCGTTTACACACATGGAAATGAAACGCACCGTATACAAATTCAAATTCACCTGCTAATGATTTGATTAAAAATAACAGACAGGACATTTATATAATGCATTTGCTTGAATAAATGGAAGTTTGTAGAAGGCTAATGATGGTAATCGTTCGAAATGTGTTTTGAAATAAAGCTGGTCGTTCTAAATCAATTTATTTATTTGCGTTCGATTATTTTTTAATGATATTCCATAGTAGAACATAGTTTGTTGCTTAAATTTGAAAATTCGTGTCCAAAATCACTTTGTGAAATACTTAAGTTGTGTCAAATGGCTCCCCGACGCGTCCTTGGTACAAAAATATTTCCTTTGTCATGGATCGATACAACCACACAAACGATGAATATATCCGGCTCAGTAAGACATCCACTTTTCCAGCACTTTCCTGCCAAATTTATTTTGAGAATAGTCATCTTTAAAGGCTGCGCTTTCTAGTTTAATTATCAGGTATAATGCCAAAATGAACGAACGTTCAGAACGAGAAGCACTCGTCTTAATGGGTTTCCAGTTTTTCATCTAATTGGATCCATTTTTGTGGTAAATTGGAATTGTCGGAAAGCGACAACCAATCTGGGGCCGCTTATTCTAGTACGGTTCCATATAATGAGTCTGGTGACCTTAATGATGAAATAAGACCGCTTGAAAGCTAACGACGCATTTTCAGGGCCGATAAGAATAGACCATGTTACTTTTACAGTATAATAACAAGTTTTCCAACGTATCCGGCCAAGAATAGGTCAAGCCCCGAGTATTCACTTGAACCTGATCAGCTGTAGATAATATTCAACTCATACTATAATAGACCTCTTAATATTTAACTTAATATCTATTGTATAAGTCTGGTGCACAAAGCCCTAACCAAAGATAAGCAATCAAACTCACGAAATTGGAAAGTGGATCTATTACACTATATATTCTGCCACTATATTTCATTTGACAATAATCAACGATGGTTTAGCTGATGGAAACTTTTGGCTATACATTTTAATCGTCACAAAACCGTATTCGGTTTGTCCTGTTTATCAAGTTCCATTTAGGACGAGACCTAAAAGTTATGACACTATAAACTTTGGAAGCATTGTCGGAACAAGTTACATGAAAATGACATTCCTAACTTTAGATAAGGTATTGATCGACCTACGGGAAACGATTGCAGATGCCATTCTCGTTTAAAATTTACCACTTAAATACCAAAATTGGATTGGTATTATAAGCATTATTTGAATATATAATATTCCTAATTATCTCAATAAGTTGCAAGATGAAAAACGAAACCTCATTCTATAGTTCCTGCAACTTTTGGTATATGGCAATGCCCATCCTATCTCATGTAGCTTCCGACTTGAAGCCATTACTTCGAATAGCTTATACACCTACAGTATATCATCAAGTAAAATTATTATTATCCACTTGTAATTTCTGTTTAAATTCAAATTTTGATAAAAGTCGACTGTCTTATATGACATGTTTGTCTCTTAAGGCTGTAAAATAAATGAGCATCATAGCCAAATATATTGTAACAAAACAACTGAAGCTCTAACCCTATTTTTATTATTAGTCAATCTTAAATTTGACGTCAAGCTTTATTATTTTCATTAATTAGGGATAAGGGAGGGGGTGGTGGGCATAAATATGCCATCCACTTGCGCACTTAGGCCACTTGAGCGGGCCCATTGAGCCCCCAGACAGGTTTTACAAACCCAGCAGTCCTACGGTGTTTATGTAGCTCAGTATGTGGCTTGGATTGCATCCCTTTATGTCGGCCATCGTTGGCCATTGTAGCTTCAGGTAACTATGTCTTTGTCTGGAGAGAGAATGTGTTCTGCCATCTCGTCGTTCTCTAAGCATTCTCTGCACAAGGAGTCGTCAACGACACCTATCTTGTCCAGATGGTCATTTAGTCTCCAGTGACCGGTAAGTATTTCAGTCATTATTTTCAAGTTTTTCCTTGATAGGTTTAGAAAATATCTAGTTTTGCATTTACCAGGACCTGTTAGTGTTACTTTGGAGTGGCGAAGCCCTTCTGCCGTTTTCCACCTGGTGCTCCATTCTCGAATTGCAGTTTTTTAATTTGTTCGGGAACAGTGTCCATGGTGAGTGGTAGTATTGGTTTTGGACCAATTGGTTTTTTATGAAACGCTTACATGGCAAGAGTGTCTGCTCTTTCATTATCAAGGTCACCATTGTGCCCTTTTTCCAGGCGATGGTTACTCTGTTTTCTGTAGATATTTGATTTAGTGAATTTATGCACTCCTTAACCATCAAGAGTCTGGTTCCCATTTCGTTGTCTAGCTGTTCGGTATATGTGATTTGCTTCTCCGTTACTTTTCCAGCACCCATCGTTAAGCCACATAGTTCAGCTTGGAATATGGTGCTGAGTTTACCTAGGGGTATCTGCATTTGTACGTCGAGCTCGGGTATATAAACACCTGCGCCAGCTCCTGAGGTTATCTCTGATTCGTCCGTATGTCATCAGTTTCTGACAAATCATTAATTGAGTCTAGTTCGATTTTGAACCGTTTGTCGAAAATATAATTTCTGACCGCAAGGTCTGTGCTCACTCTCATAGCTGGTTGTATGTGGTATGTCTCGTTTAGAGCTGTCATGCCAGCTTTTTACCTCCACGTACCCTTGGAGCTCAAGCGTACTGCGCTGTCACCTGTGCTTCTTTTCTCATAAAAATATCTAAGGGTGACAGGCTTAAAAGTACTTCCACTACCTTGGTGGGAGTGGTTTTCATTGCTCCAGTGCATGGTAAATTTTGGAGGCGGGACATTATTGCTTGAGCTGTTATTATTTCTGATCGTGGCCACCAAACTAGTGCACCATATGCAAACATAGGCCTGATGACAGCTGTGCTTGTATATCCAGTATGTGATTTTAGATGACATCCCCCATGTCGACCCTATCGCTCTCCTACACTGGTAAAAGGCTCGGACAGCTTTTTCATATTTAAGATCTAGGTGGCGCTGCCAGTTAAGCTCCTTGTCTAGAATGATTCCTAGATATTTTACTTCTTTTGATAGCTTGAGTTGTGCGCGAACAAAGAGGTTGAATTTCAATTTCCTCCTACTTGTAAATAGCACAAGTTATGTTTTGTTGGGATTGACCGAAAGTCAATTGCACCATCTCTCTACTATTTTGAAAGCTTTGTTCATTAACTCTGACAGAACCCCTTCGAACTTGCCCACAACAATGATTGCTATGTCATCAGCGTATCCGATCACAAAGAGTCCTGCTTTGTTTAGGTTTTCTATGAGGTTGTTTAGGATCACATTCCAGAGCGACGGGGAGAGTACCCCTCCTTGGGGACATCCTCTTGTTACGAGTGCTGTGACAGTTTTGTTACCTATAGTTAGGTTTACTGCTCTAAGTTTCAGCATATTGGAAATCCAGCCCCTCATGGTGGGGTGGGCTGTATGGTTTGTTAGTGCGTATTTACGCTGTGAAAAGTAGCTCCTTCAATATCGAGAAGCGCTCCGAGAGCGCATTCTTTTCGGTGCAAGGCTCCTTCAATTGTTTGAACTACGCAGTGAAGTGCTGTTTCTGTACATTTCCCAGCATGATATGCGTGTTGGTTTGCATCGATATCATGGTATGGTAGGATATCTCCTCTAATGTATCTATCACACAGCCCTTCTAGCGTTTTCATAAAAAATGAGGTTAGGATGATTTTGGTTCAGAGTAGTTCTTTTTTCTTGGTTTAGGTATAAAGGTAACTCTTAAATTTCTCCCAGCTTTGGTATTTGTGAACCAGGCTAGCTTTAAATAGCATTTCTAAATGATCACCCAGAGCCCTGAGTCCTCATTGAAGCAGAGCTGGAACAATTTCGTCCGGTCCCGGGGACTTAAAGGGCTTGAATGAATTGATAGCCCACTGTAGCATTTCTTTAGTGATGATCTCGTTCGATAATTTCCAATCAGGCATAAATTCGTGATCATGATTTATTTCAGCATTTAAAGAGCTTACTTATATCATAATACTATAAACGAAATGAGCATCATAGTCAAATATATTGTGTAAAGATCTGAAACCCGAACTTGATTTTTATTAATCATGGTTTAAACTTCCCATTATATTTTATTGCAGCTTATTTGAACATCATAACCAAATATATAGTAACTAAACAACGGAAACCCTAATATTATTTCCACCAGTCAGTATTAAATTTGACATCAATGTTTATGATTTTTTTAAATCATGATTTATAACAGTTCTTAAATAGTCCATTTATATCATGATGTAAAATAATCATCATAGTCAAATATATTGTGTAAAAATCTAAAACCGAACTTGATTTTGATTAATTATGGTTTAAACTTTCCATCATATTTTATTGCAGCTTATTTGCTTCTTAATGCAGTAAAATAATGAGCATCATAGCCAAATATATCGTAACTAAACCCTAATACTATTTTCATCAGTCAGTTTTAAATTTGACATCAAGATTCATTATATAGTTCATTTATATTATAATCCTGTAAGCAAAATGAGCATCGTAGTCAAATATATTATGTAAAGATCTAAAGCCCGAACTCAATTTTTATTGACGGTGGTTGAAACTTTCCATCATATTTCAACGCAGCTTATTTGTTTCTTAGTGCAGTAAACTAAAGGGGCATCATAGCCATATATACATATATTGTAACTGAACCACTGAAGTATAGACAAAGAAGAATACACAATATTTTATTCGGGAACATCAGATGGAAAGCTGGAATATGGAGTTGGAATAATAGTTGCAAAACATATTGGCCGATGTGTGTCTAATTTTATCCCAATGTCCGACAGAACAATGCTACTCCGAGTAAAGGCTCATCCTGTAAATATGAACATAGTCCAAATATACGCCCCCATTAGAGACAAAGAATAAGAGGAAGTCGAAAGTCTATACCAAAGCATAGAAGACTCCCAAAGCACGAAATAAATGTCGTAATAAGCGATTTTAATGCTAAATTGGGAGTGGGGTTGAAAACAGCTTTCATTAGACCGTTTGGATTAGGACAAGGAAATAATAGAGGAGACAGGCTTGAGACACTAGTAGTATTAAACACATTATACAAATTGCCAAAGAGAAGACTATATACATGGAAGTCGCCAGCCGATACACTTAGTAACATTGTCCGTAACCGAATTGACTATATGTTAGTTAACAAGAGGTTCAGAAACTGCTTTAATTCAGTTAAAACTTATCCTGGGGCAGACATTGAATCAGATCATATACCTCTAGTAGGAGTTATAAGAGTGAAACTGAAGAAAGTTAAGAAGAAAATGATTCCTCAATATGCCATGAAGGCTTTACAGCAACCTCTAATAAAACAAAAAGCAAGCAAATACGTAAACGCAAAGGTAAAAAAATTAAAAGAGGTGAATGGCATACAGGCGGAGATTAACGAATTCACGAAGATAATAGATTCAACAAAGAAAGAATTTTTAAAACCAGAAAAGGAAACCAAAAAGGAATCTTGGATGACCAGTGAAATTTTCAAACTAATGGAACAGAGAAGAACACTTAAAGGTAATGAAGAAGAGTACAAAAAGATACAAACACATATTAAGAAAAATATTAGAGAAGCCAAAGAAAAAGAAGCAGCAGAGAGATGCGCAGAAATATAAATACTGCAAGCCAGACACGACAGCTTTAACCTACACAAAAAATAAAAGAGGTAACTGGAACCTTTAAAAAGCGACAAGCTATGAAGATCATAGACACAAATGGAAAAATTATCATTGACAAACATGATCTGAAAAACAGGTGGAAGTCATACTTAGAAAAGCTTTTTGAGGATCAAAGGCCGCAGGTCACGTACTCACTGTCGGAAGAAGCTACAGGCCCACCCATACTAATCCACGAGGTAGAAATAGCAATAAAACAAATGAAAAACAAAAAAGCAGTGGGACCAGACAACATAGAGGCTGAATTTCTAAAGCTGTTGGATGATGGAGGAATAGCCTGGATTACCGGCATATTCAACAGAATCTATAACTCTGGAAATATCCCCGAAAAATGGCTGCAATCAGAAGATATAGCGTTGCTCAAAAAATCTGGAGCAAAGAAGTGCGAGGAATATCGGACCATCAGTCTGATGAGACATATGCTAAAATTGTTTCTTAAAATCATCCACAGAAGACTTCACAACAAATGCGAAGAACAGATATCCGAAAATCAATCTGGTTTTATAAATGCAGTCGGAACCAGAGAGGCATCAACTGTGACGTATACACATGTCTAATCGATTATGAAAAAGCATTTGATCGCGTTCAACATCATAAAATGATCAATATCCTGGAAGAGGCCGGCTTGGACGATAAAGATATCAGATTAATTTCAAATCTCTATTGGAATCAGACAGCATGCTTAAGACTTGATGGAGATCGAATAGAACAGGTGAAAATACAACGTGGGGTCAGACAGGGATGTGTCCTCTCGCCTTTGATATTCAACTTGTATTCCGAAAAAAATTTCAACGAAGCCCTTAACGGAGTAGAAGAAGGTATCCTTTTGGACGGAGTTAGACTGAATAATATTCGATACGCAGACGATACCATGGTGATAGCAGATAGCTTGGAAGCACTGCAAACGTTAATGGACCATATCGCGCAGTACAGTCAACAATATGGTCTTAATACCAACGCAAAGAAAACTAAACAAATGATCATCAGCAAAAGAGATGTAAATGGAGATCGCCTATATGTCGACGGAACTCGAATTGAACGTGTTCAACAATATTGCTACCTTGGAATCATCATAAATGAACTAGGGGACAGTGCACAATAAATAAAATGTCGTATAGGAAAAGCAAGGATGGTATTTCACAAAGATGCTATGTCTTTTCTGTTTTATTGTATGGCGTAGAATCCTGGACACTCATAGAAGCCACCACTAAAAATCTGGAAGCATTTGAGATGTAGCTGTATAGGAGAATGCTCAGGATACCATGGACAGCTCACATTACAATCATAGAAGTGCTAAGAAGAATGAAAAAAGATCTAGAAGTCATGTATACCATTAAAGAAAGAAAATTAGAATATCTGGGGCATGTAATAAAAACTAAAGATCGATACTCCCTACTGCAAACCATAATACAAGGAAAGGTACTGGGTAAAAGAGGGCCCGGAAGAAAAAGATCATGGTTGCGGAACCTAAGGACTTGGTTTGGGAAAAGCTCAGTAGAACTGTTTCGAGCTGTTACAAACAAAGTTATAATTGCCAACATCCGAAACGGATAGGTACCTGAAGAAGAAGAAGAACCACTGAAACCTTAACCCTATTTTCATTAGTCAATCCTAAATTTAGCACTAATATTTATGATTTTCGTTAATTATGATTTATTTCAGTCCTTGAATAACTCATTTATGTCATAATGCTGCAAACGAAATGAACATCATAGTCAAATTTCAATAATATTTGTTTTTATTTAATGAAATACAACTTTTAATTAAAATTGGTCAAAGTACAAGCATTAAATTATATTGCATGTCTTTTAAGAATCGATAAATTGTGTGATTTCTTCAAGCCAAGCCATTTAACATATACTTTACTGCCCTTTTTCCTTAATACTTTGTCTACCAAAAACACATCTGTATGTTTAACTTTCTTCCATAAAATTCTCACTAAATTTCTATGTTCATAGGACTGAAACCATCTGTATTTTCATTGTCTTAACTTAAGATCAATTTCTTTACGGCCAGTTAAAATAACATTTAACCAACAAATTTTCTTCCTAGATTTTTGTCAGATTATTGGCAAACCATTGATTTAATAGTAAGGTAACCTCGGAATAGTCCGCGAAAAATATATTTAGCCTCATCAGTCATTTAAAATGTAGACGTGCTGAAGAAAGAGATGGATATTTATGAATTATGAAACGAATAACCCATCTTAACCTCAAGTCCTTAGTTTGCTTCGAACCGATTGTTTTTGTGTGAGAAAGGGCAGGCAATTGATATTCATCCTAAATGCTATAATGTGGAATTCAGTACCAAAATATTCAAATATTCTTATAAAAACTAAACATCTACTAGACTTTTGTTAAATCAGAATCATACAAAATTTAAATCATATAAAAAGATTAATAAATTAAGTTCAAGTCTAAAAATGGCTACTGTTTAACGGTTATTTGTCTGAGGTAAAAAGTTTTCCTGAATGAAAAGACGATCAGTTTCACTTAACAGAGGAATAAAATTTAATCTGTGATGTAGAAACTAGCCTTTATCAGGCTCAAATTTGCCCTTAGGTTTAATTATTGGACTTGAAATGGTTCTTTGTAATTATAATGCAATATAGGCCATGATCTTTACAGTTTGAATTTAACCTTTTATGGCTAAACGCTCCATTTTATCATAAAGTAAGTATCACAGTCAAATATATTGTCTATATAGTTAAAACTATCTGTTTTCGTTCAGCTTCATTTGCTTTCAGGTTTTGTTATAGTCTATCGAACACTTATGCAAAATAATGCGGTAAAAGAAATGGGAGTCATAGCCAAATATATTGTGTAAATTATTGAAAAGATCACTGCATCAAGCTTACATTTTGATATTAGGTTTTATTATAGCGCGTGAAAGGGTTATTTGTAATGTAATGCATAGGCAATTATAGTAAGTAGTCAAGATATTGAAATTCTGTTTTATTGACCGATGTACCTCCAATTGCAATATCCATTGATAAATTCGTTAAGAAAAATTCTCAACATAGGTTTCCAATAATGCGGTAATATTGCTGCATATCAATCTTAATCGATGGTGAAATTACGGTTTATCTGTTACTTACTTTGGTATTCACGGAACTATAACCTCAACTATAAATGGCGAAGCTACTCTAAATTCTCTAAGGAAAGCACTTATTTTACACGAGACTTTACATAATCTACAGCGATAGGCGCATATCGTTCGCGTTTTCTCGTCAAATTAGCACATTTTTTCATTAAATTTTGATCATGGAGACGACTTTAAACCGAAAAAGCGACCCCGAAACGGTAGTGTACGAGCTCTTGTCTGGCACTGAGGAAAATTCGTTCTTTGTGGCGCACCGTATCGACCGATTCGGCGTTTGGCGCGCGTTCACCCTCCAAAGGTATAGTCTGTTAGATTCGAAGTGTCTTCGTGTTATGTAAATTCTAATTAACTATTACTAAACATGTTTGTTAATCGCTAAATCGTTTGTCGGGTAATTAGTTGTGGCTGGTGTTTCGGAAAATTATTTCCTTATAATTGGGGCAAAAGACCAAATAATTCACATTTTTCTCTTAAAAAGTATGAAGGATTTTAATGCCACTCCAATTTCTAACTTTAAAAGGGTAGCGACTTTAAGGGCCAGGCGAAAATCCTCCTCATTTAGCAGATGTGTTTATTTTCGTCTCTCTGTTTCGTAATTAACAACGCGACGACTTAGAAACAAGCTGTGCAACCGGTGAGAAAGGAAAAGGTCAGAATTAATTGCGTGTTTAATTCTTATTAAGAAGTTTATAAATTAAACACCTTCTAAGCATAACTCTATGAACGATTTTGAAATTAAATACCGGTTTATGACAGGAACTTATATTGGCTATTAAATTTGATTTTAAAATAAAATTTAGATAGATCTTTCTAGCGGCAAAGGAAGTTGAATATTTAATATTGATTTCTATATAAAATATTAAACCCAAAAAGGTGGCCAATATGCTCAGTGACAAAGTTGGCGAGAGCGTGTTATCTTAAAATAGTAATATTTAAAAATGTATATTTGGCCTAGCCTATATGTTCCTCACCACTGAGGATGAATGGACAATGGACAAAATTTTCAGGAAAACACAAGTATTTGCTTTTTTGATTGATAAATATATAGCGGGAATATTTTAAAAGTCACGTCCTTTATCCGTCGGAAATACAACACCTGATATATTTTATGACGGGTGTTCAGAGCTATATGGGCCATTTCCTATAGTCATCATCATCAGCCTATACTGTTCACTACTGGACAAAAGCCTCTGTCATATTTTGCCATTCTTTCCCGTCCTGTGCCATCAGCATCCAGTTTCCAGCGAGTCTCCTTATGTCGTCACTCCATCGGGCTGGTGGGCGTCCTCTGTTTCTGTATGCTTTCACTCTTGATCTCCATTGTAATATTTTTTTGTCCATCGACTATCGGTTACTCTCGCCACATGACCCGCCCAGTTCCACTTCATACGCAGAATGGTCTCGACAGCATATCTTACTCCTGTGTTGTGTCTGATGGTTCTATTTGGGATTCTATCTCGGAGGGTTATTCCATCTTACGTTGCATTTCTGATTGTTGTTTTTGGTCATTGTTAATGTCTTTGAGCCATATGTTAAAACCGGGAGAACGCATTGGTTAAATATCTTCTTTTTTTAAACACCTTGGAAGACTGGATTGGAAAACTATTCTTAATTTCCATAAGCTGCCCAGGTTAAACCTATTCTACGCTTTATTTCGTGTGTTTGATTGTCTCTTCTATACTTATCTCGTGTCCCAGGTATCTGTATAGGCTTACTTGTTCTATGTTATTGTTGTTAATTTTGATGGAATCACTCAAGATGAGATTAGTCATATACTGGGTTTTTGAAATATTTATTTCTAGCCCTACCCTTTCTGCCGCCTCACAAAGGTTTTGCATCATAGTCTGTGCTTCTGGCATGTTGTCTGTTATTAAGACGATGTCATCGGCGAAGCATAGGTGGTTTAATTTCTCTCCGTCAATGTTAATTCCTATGTTGTCCCAGTTTATTTTGTTTAACATGCTCTGTAACACGGTGACAAACAGTTTTGGGTAGAGCGCATCGCCCTGCCTCAGTCCTCTCTCGTGCTTCTAATAGTTTCTGTTGGTCTATTGTGTCGAATGCCTTTTTAAAATCTACGAAAATCAGCATAAGCGGCTTATTGTATTCTATGCACTTTTCGATAAGAGCTTTTATTGAGAGAAGGTGGTCGTTTGTTCCATATTTTCTTCTAAATCCTGCTTGTTATTTTGAAAGGAAAAACTCGAGTTTGTTTGTTAAACGTGTGGTTAAAATCTTCGTGTACAATTTGTAGATGTGAATTAATAGGCTGATCGGTCTATTATTTTCAAGATCTGTATTATCTCCTTTTTTATGTAAGATAATAACTTGTGAGTTTTCCCACTGAGATGGTGTTATCCCTTTGAGTAGACATTTGTTGAATAGGATCTTCAGGGCTTTAATAACGTTTTGTCCACCATTTTTTATGTTTTCTATTACTAGACCGTCTTCGCTTGGTGCATTATTATTTTTCATGCTCTTTAGAGCTGCCATAATTTCTGCTTCATCTATCTTAGGAATGTCTTCCGATCCTTGGTTTAGCACTTTAGGGATATTGGTGTTTAACTCCTTGTTTGGTGTTGAGTATAGTTATTTGTAAAAAGTTTCGATAGTTGTTATTATGTCTCTTTTGTTCGTCATTATGTGCCCATTTCTGTTTTTGATTTTATGTATGTCCTTCTTCCACATCACGTTTTTCTTCCTTAGAACTTTCAGGCTTCTGTTTTCTTCTATTATGTTTTCAATCTTTTCTGCGTTTTTTTCTCTTTTATGTTTCCTCATTTCCTTGGTAATTTCTTTGTTGATATTTCTGTACTCTGCAGTAGTTTTATCTATCATTTCTCTTCTCTGTTTCATTAGTGTCTTTGTTATTTGATTCAGTTTTTGCTCCTTGTTTTGACTTTGGCAGTTATTTCCAATTGCTGCATTCACACTCGCTGTAATATTTTCGTATATTTTGTCCACTGTCATGTGATTGTTTATCTTCAGGGAGTTATTCAGTTGTTCTTCGTACTCATTTATGTTTTTGGAAGTGTTCCATTTATTGTAATTTTTATTTACGATCATGTTGGTTCTTTCCTTCCTTATATTTATTTTCAGTCTTGCTCTTACGATTCGATGATCGCTTCCTGTCGAGAATCTATTTAGTACATCTATGGCACTGACAATTTCCCTCCTGATGCTGCTTACGAAGTCTATGGCATTTTTAGTTTTACCATCTGGGCTTATCTATGTCCATTTTTTGTTGTTATTCTTTTGAAAGAAGGTGTTCATCGCATAAAGATTATTATGATGTAGAAATTCTATTAATGCAGTTCCTCTTTCGTTTCTTTCTCCTAAACCATGTTGTCCTATGACTGTTTCAGCTTCCATTTTACTTCCAATTTTGGCATTGAAGTCACCAATTAATAAAGTGAAGCGTGTTTTTCCTTCCTGTAGGGTAGTGGATATATAGTCTGTAATAGTTTTCAACCTCTTTTTCTGAGTAGTCAGTTGTTGGGGCGTAGGTCTGGATTATTACACAATTATACAAATAACACAGACCCACAAATAATCCTATAGTAATAATATCATAAATGAATACGCACGCGTAATTTTCTTCAGCTTAAATTGCATGAGTGAAGATTTCTGAAGATTTATCGATGTTTTTATTTAGCGTATGGAGTTTGCTAACACAACATACATTAGAATAAAACTATACAGGGTGGCATTTTTAACTGGAATAAATTCAGTATTAGGGAGCCTATTTATTTGTTGAAAAAATAAAGGAACACGGGTCCCTTTATTTTCAGTTTGGCACATTTTTTTTGGTCTCTTTATAAAATTTACCCTCTTTTGAGGGTAGAAACCACCCCCAACTTTTTTTTCCAAATGTGAAGGTATGTTTTATGATAGCTCGTTGGAAAGGGAATAAAAAAGGAATATGACCCACTATTTACTTTCGCATTTTGATAAGCTAGGAAGCTAGAAAAAAATAAAAATCGAATTTTTCGACAAAGTTATTTTATTATAAGTATTGTTCGAAATGTTGCCCATTTTTTTCTTGGCAAAACCCTAATCTAAATTAAAATTCATTCTTGACATTACGAATCATATCTGGAGTTATTTGGCGAATTTCGTATGTAAGTCGTTGCCTAAGTTCATCTAAATTTTCTGGTCTTGTTACGTAAACTTTCGTTTTTAGGTGACCCCAATAGGCCAGTAAAACTAGGTGTACGACCCTGAACAAATTCGCTACAAGCTAATTTTTGCGCCATTGTGTTCCTATTGGGGTTTTATATAACTGACTAAAAATCCCAAAATGTCCGATAAGGGGCGCAACCCCAAAATCACCCCTATAGGTATATTTTTCAAGCTTTTTGCAATTTTCTCAAAAACGATAATTTTCTGGGAAAATTTACAAGATATATTTTTTGTAGAGCATAAAATTCCCAATCCACTGGTATAAGATACTTTATTATTTAAATGTGTTTAATGCCTAATATACGTCCATCAATGTACGAATATGAAAATGTAAGTGCCCATTAAGCATATGGCCTACACTATTTTTCGTATATATTGTGTACCACGCCTCTTCCAATCCACTTTCATCCATGAAGTACTCAATACACCCAAAAAATTACATCAAACAGTGAAAACCTCTAAGTCTGACAAATACGTTGGAAAGACCACGATCAGCAGGGACTAATCCGACAATTTCTGATGCATTCCAGTATAACGGCTGATCAAAAGTTTACTATACAAGTAGTCTGATCAATTTTCTTGCATTCGTTTATTGCAAATATGATAGCTGTGTATATTGTACTCAGATTGTTAGGATCTAAATTTATAAATGGAACAGGTCAAACACGTGTTTTTATATATTCAGTTTCTGTTTGTTGCAATGACATAAAACCACTCCACGATTGGAAAGAGGAAGCCCCAAAAATATGCCATAAGGTATTGTAGAATAGAAAATTACGATAATTATGGGGTTATGCAACTCCCTCAAAATCTCTTAATTTGATCTTTTGAAAACCAGAGTCTGCAGGTTTTGATTTACTTTCATACAGCCAAAACCCCCCTTTTTAAGAACATCACAATATTTTTTTGGTCTAACCCTGTTATCGCTAATATTAACAGCTTTATACGAGGATACACGCATACTACACCGCCCATAGCATGAAAAGTCCCGTGGCCATCTAGAGTTCTGGTATTAAAATCTGCGTTGTCGAAAACCCATTGGACGAAAGCTGTATCAGAAATAGAAATTGTATTAGATTCAGACATGTCAAATTTAAGCACTTCTGTGTACGTTTCGCAAAAGGCAAAATTTGAAGGCAAATCTAAGAGATATCTAGAACCAAATCGACGATGTAAATGGCATGTCTTTCATTTTATCTTCTAACTCTTGCAAAGAGAACTGACAACAATCTTCAGAATTTTCTATAAAGTCACGTAATTTTTTAAAGGTACCTTTATCGATGGGGCGTCCAGCTTTTTATATGGTACCTTGCTTCTGCAGCCACAAGATCACCTGTGATAACTCTTCTTGCATAAACTTTGTGGAACCAGTCGTAATTTCTTGCATTACATTGAGCTTCAATGTTTTGTTTTATGCCTAAAGTTGCAACCATTCGCACATTTTTATGTGGCTTTTTGATAGTTCCACACATATCGCCACAAAATAAGCAATGCCTCTTAAAATCAAATTGATTTCCAGACTTAATTCTTGTTTGTTTGCCCTCAGAAATTTCATTTATATTTTGCTTAGACTCAGCTTAGATGATTCACGAGTGTAATTTTTTTCTACAAGATACCTGTAACTGTAGCTGGTTAATATTTACAATATTTTGCCGTAATCCATCCTTGTATCTCTTACTATGTTCTATGAGTTTTTTAATTCCTTTTCGAGATACATTTACTGTTTGCCCTGAGCTTAGAGTTGCTTGACATATTAAACAAACAGCCATTACTGTAATAAAAGAAATAAAATCTAAATTAAACCTGCTACACGAATTTTAAAGCAACTATTTACCTATACGCTTTATAATATACAGACACGTTAACAAAATTTTTTTCAAATGCACTCTTGTAATCTTGTTAAACACTTACGAACGAATTCACAGCATCAAAGGTGTCGGGCTCTGGTCGCGTTGCACCCCCTCCGCGCCCTTACCTTATTGGGGGAATTTGTTTCAGGATGTTATTTCGCTGTTATTAAAAATATATAAAAAAATATCTCAATATTTCATTACAGACGATTTTTAAAAGTAAATTGCCAACACAAATGAATGATATATTATATAACACCAAAAAGTATTTTATTGGTGATTTTCCACTAAAATACAAAATAGCTTAAGTATGAAGGGCTGAATCAAGTTTAAAACTGTTCAAATAATAAAAACGAGTATACCGTTTGATTGGTAATTTTGTGCACTACAAAAAACTTATCTTATAAATTTTCTGAGAAACTTATTGGTTTTGAGGAAATTGGAAAAAACTTCAAAAATGTACCTATGGGGGTGATTTTGGGGTTGCGCCCTTTATCGGATTTTTTGGGATTTTGAGTCAGTTGTATAAAAACCCCAAAGGAATACAATGGCGCAAAAATTAGCTTGTAGCGAATTTATCCGAGGTTTGGGTAAAAATATGGATAGTTTTATTGGCCTACAAAGGAAATAATCCAGAGGATTAAGGTCCGGCGATCTTGGTACCTCTTCTTCCTATCCAGCGGTTTGGAAAAACTTCACTCAAATAGTGTCGCACGTTTTGGGCGTAATGAGGCGGAACACCATCCTGTTGAAACCATATTCGATCATCATGAAGATCTGCTTCTGCTTGATGAGGAAATAAAGCAGTGAAAGCTGGCATAAGCTCTTCTTGCAAAAAATTCAAATATGTAGTGCCATTTAAGTTAGCTGGAAGGTATATTGGGCCAATGACTTGGTCGCCAATTATGCCTGCCCAAACATTAAGTTTTTGCGGACGCTGAGTGTGTGTTTCTCGCATCCAATGAGGGTTTTCTGTGGACCAATATCGACAGTTCTGTTTATTGACTTCACCATTGAGTGCAAAAGTACACTCATCTGTAAAAAGAATCCAATCCAAATCTGCTAAATGCTGATCAAGTGAGTTCATCATCACTTACTGAAGACGGCGCCGGCGGTCCGGATCATCTTCTAGTAACTCTTGTACGTATTGCATTTTATAAGGATGCATTTGACATGATTTTACTAACTTTAATGCAGACGTATGACTTATGTTGCATTCTCTTGCAACCTGTCGAATTGGAGTATTAGGATTTTCTTGGAGAGTCAGTAAAACATTTAATTACTCGAGACTGCCTTACTCTTGGTATGTCTCTCACGTGGCCCACTTCACGGTAACGATTTTCAATTTTGCTGATGGTGCTTTGGTAAATTGCTGGAAGATCAGGGTGTCTTTCGTGAAATAAAGCTGCTACTTATGCCTGTGTACGCGATCTGTCTCCAAAGCCAAGCATCATTAAAATTTAAATTTTTAGTGATTCAGGTAAATAACCCATTTTTGTATGAAAATACTTCTTATTTAAAGTAATGGTTCAAACTGCACAAAATACTACAACAGATAAATTATTCGCTTCTGTCAAACTAAACATAAAGTGACCATTGGAATGCGACAGACAAGTAAACAAAAAACCTTATCAATTACATTTTTCCCTTTTTATTTAGACATCCGCGCAGGCAAAATCCACTTGCTAAAATGGCAACATTTTATTATTTTTCTGGCTTTCTGGCATACCAAAATGCAAAAGTAAATAGTGATTCATATTCCTTTTTTTATTCTCTTTCCAACGAGCTATCACAAAACATACCTTCACATTTGAAAAAAAAAAGTCGGGGGCGGTTTCTACCCTCAAAAGAGGGTAAATTTTATAAAGAGACCAAAAAAATGTGCCAAACTGAAAATAAAGGGACCCATGTTCCTTTATTTTTTCAGCAAATAAAGAGGCTCTCTAATATTGAATTTATTCCAGTTAAAAATTCCACCCTGTATAGCTAAAAACCTAACCCGATTTAGGCGTATCTGTTGAAAATTACTTTCTCATATAATGTATGAAAAAATATGTTCCAGAACCCTTTCACCTCTACTACTGATGGCATACAAAACAATTCCAAAACCTAATTTTTCCATCTCAGTAATCGTTATAGTAGCGACATTTGCCAAATATTTATCAATACTTACTAGTGCCCTACATACCAAATTCGCGTAAAATAGGCGGACAAATGAACGGTAATTTTTCACTTCGCAGTGGTCTGTCTATACGAATGGCGTATTCGCAATTGCCTCGGGCCTAAAACAAAGCATTCAACATGCACCAAACGATGTTATAACTGGAATTAATGGAGGTTTGTAATCCGTCGAGTTGACATTTCTCATAAATAAAATTTCCGTTGTAATTACTCGACGAGATTAAAAGTTTCAACGTAGCCCTTTCTTCACGGCGATATCACGCAAAGTCCGGATAATTTCCTTTTAATTATTGGTGAAATGCGGGTGGAAAAGCCACAGGCTAATAATTGAGCGTAACATTTTTGAATTGTTGGACTTACCTTATCGATGTTATACAAGTGTGTGTTTGTTATAGCGTTGGATTTAAGCACAAAGAGGACAAGCAAATTTGACCAAAATAGACAAAATTCGATGAGACGTTCGGTTCGTTTTCGTTATCTGAATTTTATGGGTTCAAGGGTACTGAATCTGAATCTTGATGCAGAATTGAAGAAATATAATTTTTTAAATTAATTAACAACGAATCAAAACGTTTTCAGTTTCGTGTATTCTTCTGAAGAAATCTTTTGCCGGAGACGCTGCCATTGAATCATTTATACCACTTTCTCCAAGACTGCTCCTCCATCGATTATTGCAAATAAATGTTAATGCTAGAGGAGGAAACGAATCTCATCTAGAGTGGATTATTAGCGTGGTTTTCCAGTTGAACTTGAACTTGAAGACTACGCATGTTCCAAATAAGTTGGATCCATTGAATTCTGAAAAAATCTAATGATAGTTTGGTTACTGGTATATATTTATCATAAGGGGCCAGTTGAGAAAAGGAATTGAATCCAGACTGACCTAATTATTATTGCTTAGTCATAATAGATGGTCCCCGTTAATACTGGAAAAATTCAGTGGTGGTTTGGTTAATTATGAATTAATTTAAGCTAGTTCTTCATAAATTTATGCATCCGGTTAGATTTAAACAAGGTGGCTTCTTTGAATCCTGGCACAATCCAGTGATGGTTTAGGTAAATCATGAATTTCATGATTTAGTGTGTATGCCACTGCCATAATAAAACAAACCATCAGTCGATTTAGATTTAGACCAGTTTACCAGATGTGGTTCTTCAGGGACTTGAAATTAATAAGCTTGGTGATACAATCTAGGTGATTATTTTGAATCCTGGAAAACTCCAGTGGTGGTTTGGGTAAATCCTGAGGGACTGCTTGATAAACCGAATTTAATTGAAGTGAATTTAAACTTGAAGATTTTTAGTAATTCAAACTAAGCGGTACCTATGAATTTTGAAAAAATAAAGTTATGATTCGGGTATACGAGGTAAACGAGTTTAATTTAAACTCGCTTATCAGTCATGGTTCTTCGGTTGGATCTGAATTTGATGATCTTGGGGATACAAACAAGGTGGGAATTTTGAATTTTGGAAAAATTCAGTTATGATTTATATACGAGATAATTAAGCTTAATTTAGGCTGGTTTGTCAGATGTGGATCTCCAATTGGACTGAAACTTTATAATCTTGGTAATATAATCAAGGTTATTCCTTTGAATCCTGGAAAAATCCAATGGTGGTTTGGGTAAAGTTATGACGGATTTCTTAAGAAACCCAATTTAATCTATATTATTTTGTCAGATGCGGTTCTTTTGCTCAACTAGAACTTGAAGATTTTTACTGATTCAAACAAATTAGTACTTTTGAATTTTGGAAAAATCCAGTGATGGTTTGGATATACGAGATAAACGAATTTAATTTATACTGGCCTGTCAGCTGTGGTTCTCTAGTTGGACATGAACTTGAAGATTTTTAGTGATTCAAACAAACTGGTACCTTTGAATTTTGGAAAAATCCAGTGCTGATTTGGGTTTAAGAGATCAGCGAGTTTAAATTAAACAAGTTTGTCAGCACTGGTTCCCTAGTTGGACTTGAACTTAATGATCTTAGTGATACTGTTGTTACTTTTGAATTGTGAAAAAATCCAATGGTGGTTTACGCAAGTCATGAGGAACCGCTGACAGTACCGAATTAAATTAGACTAATTTGTCAGATGTGATACTTGAGTTGGGGTAGCACTTGAAGAATTTTGGCGATCCAAACAAGGTGGTACATTTGAATTTTGGAAAAATCCAGTGATAGTTTGGGTTTTAGAAATAAACGAATGTAATATAAACTGGCTTTTCAATTGTGGTTCTCTAGTTGGACTTGAACTTGATGTTTTTGAATGATCCACACACACCGGTACCTTCGAATATTGGAAAAATCCAGTGCTGGTTTGGGTATACGAGATAAGCGAATTTAAATTAAACAGGTCTGTCAGCACTGGTTCTCTAGTTGGATGTAAACTTAATGACCTTAGTGATACAAACAAGGTAGTACTTTTGAATCCTGGAAAAATCCAGTAGTGGTTTGGGTAAATCATGAGGAACTGCTTAAGCCACCGAATTTAAATTGGACTAGTTTGTCAGATGCGGTTCTTCAGTTGCAGTAGAACTTAAAGATTTTTAATAATTCAAACAATATGGTACCTTTGAATTTTGAACAATTCAGTAATGGTTTAAGGTTTAATTTAGACTGATTTGTGAGAATCTAATAATCTTGGAGATACAATCAAGATGATTCTTTTGAATCCTGGAAAAATCCAGTAGTGGTTTAGATAAATTATGAGAAACTGCTAAAGAAACCGAATTCAATTTAGACTAGTTCGTGAGATGTGGCTCTTCAGTTGGAGTAGAATTTAAAGATTTTTAATGATTCAAACAAGATAGTACCTTTGAATTTTGAAAAAAATAGTAATGGTTTGAATATACGAGATAAACGCGTTTAACTTAGACAGATTTATCAGAATCTAATACTCTTGGTGATACAATCAAGGTGATTCTTTTGAATCCTGAAAAAATCCAGTAGTGGTCTGGGTAAATCATGAGAAACTGCTTAAGAACTCGAATTTAATTTATACTGGTTTGTTAGATGTGGTTCTTCAGTTCGAGTAGAACTTAAAGATGTTTAATGATACAAACAAGATGGTACTTTTTAATTTTGAAAAAAAATAGTAATGGTTTGAATATACGAGATAAACGCGTTTAATTTAGACTGATTTGTGAGAATCTAATAATCTTGGTGATACACTCAAGATGATTCTTTTGAATCCTGGAAAAATCCAGTAGTGGTTTAGATAAGTCATGAGAAACTGCTTAAGAACTCGAATTTAGTTC